>SNQJ01S0034911.1:101694-127481 GCA_010110895.2 Picea sitchensis
GTATTTTAGTCTACTTGGTGTAAAAAAGGGGTAAACTTGTGCCAAATAGACATCTCTTCAAAACAAATTTACGAGTGTGAAAAAGACAAGTTCACTTGGCAATCTTTTCACTTTTTGATAATGAGTCAGAAAATAGCATAACTAAGACTCATGACCTTTCAAATCCAATTTAATCGAGTGTGAAAGGGACAAATCACTCGACAATATTTTCCCTTTTTGAACGAGTCGGACAAGATCTTAACTCGGACTTGTTTGGGAGATTCTAAGCAAGAAGTTTCGGGGGAGGCCAAGCCTCCCGTTCTGGACTTCTGTGGAAAGTCAGTATCTTACGGATAGCCAAAATAATCTTGGGAAAACCCAAAGCTCTCCAAGTTGAGGAGGGTAAAGCAGTAATGGAGTAACAAAGTATATAGTCTCTGTGATAGATCAAATAATATATCTTACAGGAAAAGACATATGTAGGGGCATTGGATACCCCATAAGACCGTTCCAATCGAAGGTGATCTCCTCAAAACTCAGAGGGAGAGGACTCGAGGAAAGTATAGCTCTCTCTTGTTCAAAAGATGAAATATCATGGATGTTGACAACGTGGTTGAAGGATGCATCACCCTCCACAAAGAGAGTAGTATTGACCATATATTGCACTAGTACGACCACTTCTTCAATTCTAGGTTGAAGAGGATGTAGGATAATAGGGATAGGGGATATATCACCCTCGAAAATGGGGGTGTGATCAAGAGAGGATTGCAACGACGTTACTATCGTGTCAATCAAAGGAACAAGGTGTGGGGAAACCACATACACCTCAGAATTTGAAGGGCCCTTAGGTGAGCCCCATGCTTCTAGTATCCCATCTATGGCTGGACATAAACGAGTAAGATGACTTTATTCACAAGTCCTGCAAAGAAATTTAGGGTTACGTCTGAGGTTTCTGGGCTTCTCAATACCCCCAGTGTCATTCAAGATGGTTGGTGGCATACTATCAAGGTGACACAAAAAGGTGGGAGATTCATCTCCTACATGGTACTCAGAGGTTGGAGATGTGGCATTGATATGAATTGTGGAAACTAAAGTGGTTCCCCCAGCATGACTAGCAACGACCAGGTACGGGTTGTCAACATAACCTGTAGAATTTGTCGACCCATCTCCAACATGGCTAGTAGAGGTTAGTGATGGAGCTCTAGTGTGACTGAAAATGATTGGACTAGCAGTGAGTTGCGACACTTGATGCCAAGGTCCAGGGAAAGATTGACTTTGAAACAATGCATCATCACCAAATTCTACGAAGAGAAGAAAGCATCATAAGGAATATTTGATTGAGAATATATGTTTCCCCCTTGTGAAGGAGTCCTGTGAAGTAGGTAGCCCGAACCGTAAAACGATTCTCCCCATATGAAACACCCGGGGATACATGAGGACTCGCCATGGAAAAATTGTTCAAAGGAACCGTCATGGCGGACGACGGATACATGGATGGAGTGTAGTAGGTAGAATAAGAACCCATCTAAGTATTGGCTCATGAAAGAGAATAACCAGGATTGGATCTGTAAGAGGGAAGGATCCAACCTCCCGTCATAAAGGAAGGTTGAGGGACATAACTCATATCAAATGAATACGTAGGCATTGGGGCCATGGTGCCCCCGGATCCAATGCTAGGATTCATATAAGTGGACCAGGGAGAGGATTGCAAAGGTGAAGGCATATCAACGGGAGAATGACTAGAGACCCAAGGCGTGGACTGAGTACCAAAGTTCTACATACCATTATAAGAAATAAGAGGATTCATCCCCATGAACTAAGTAGGCATCATGGGGTAAGCAACAGTAAACGAAGGAGCCAAAGGGGCTCCACTATCCATAATGAGGACTCAATATAGACTCTTAAGGCCAACTAGTAATAAAAAAGCACACCAAAAGTCAAACAACCAATATGCATGCAAACGGGGTAAAGTGATTGAGTGGCCTCCCCCCTAAAGAAGGTATGTCTTGCCCAAGAGGGGCCTGAGACTCCCTGCTAAAGATAGAAGGTAACAAAATTAGTTATAAAGGCCCTCATGGGCTTAACAACCAATCGGTTAGATCCCTCAAGAGGTAATCCTCCATAAAGGTTATGTTTTGTCTGACCCTTATCTGACCCAGGGTACCTGCAAAATAACCCCTGCAAGTAACCTATGAGACACCTAAGTCAAGCAACTAATAAACCACTATATAATTGAGATGCACATACGAGCAGCCGTAAGTCGGGTCTACCATATGGGCAGGGTAGAAAAGCCCAAAACCTTGAAATCACCACCTCTCATGGAGGTAAATGCACTAAGAAGATCCCCAGATATGAATAAATCCCCAGAAATATCTCTGACTCTAGGAAGGTATCAAGGGGATATCCCTTCAACCAACTTCGTGTGACCTTGTGATTAACTCTGGTGTGAGTGGAGCTTCCTGATCTTACCAATTATACAATGGATTTCTCCACTCCTTGACTTAGACACATATGTTGATTTAATTGCCTTGGAGAATTTTACTTACAAAATCCTATTCCAAGGCACTAAATCCTAGGCTAGTTTGTGCACGCTAGAAAATAAAATCGTTACTGATAAATTTTAAATTATAGCATTGATTGTATGGCCGTGATTACTCAAAAAGGTATGGTAATGAAACTCATGGTGTTATGACTCTGCAAGAAAAGTAAATATGAAAGTAATGCAAAGTCCTAACTTTAACTTTTGATGAATGATATGCTCCTAAACAAAGATGCAATTTTCAAATTCAAATCTGCAATTTCATAAGTAAAGATGTAATCTTTTAGTATATGCACTAAGCTAATGATAGAGATTCAAAGACAAAAATGCCAAGCAATGGAAAATGCCTATTTTTTTTGTATTTTCAATGTATCGAAATTGAAAATGCATGGACTAAAAAGTAACTTGGTATATAGCCCTATTGTGTATAAAAAAGAGACAACTCAAGAATCATATCGAGCAACGAAACACCCAGCCCAATGTACAAGGACAATAAAAATGAAAAGATGAAGAGAAAGACTTCGCCCAGAAATTCAACCAAAAGAGGGTTTCTTGTCATCCCACATGCACTCAACAAGCACTACAGAGACCTAAGAAGGCTCAACAAGCATCAAATCCCACCCAACAAACACCAAACCAAGAAAACATGCAAGGAAAATAGGTGTACGTGACTGTTTGGGAAAACATATCCTATATATGTAGCTTGAAATGAGACAGCCTGCATGTATACGCGACTGTTAAGGAAAAAGGCTTGTATACGCTTTGAAACAAGGCCAGGCAAGGGATAAAGGATGAAAAATCAAACCTAGAGTGAACAGGAGCTGTCAAGTAATGTTACGACAAGAACCACAATAGAAACAAAAGAACTCTAAGGAGAAAAGTACTTCAAACCCTAAGAAAGAAGATTCATCCCCATTATGGTCACCAATTATATTATGAGGAAAATCACTCTATGGCTAGGGTAAACCACAACATACATGTATGACTGTAGAAATCAACTATTTCCCATAAACATGCTATATAAACCAATGTGCAATCGAGATAAGAAAGGGACCTACCTCGTCCAAATGTTTGATGATGTCCACCATTGAGCACTTTGACCCAAAGATTTATACCTGCAACAAGTTCTCAACAAACAAGAGAAGAAAGAATATAGTGATAATATATAAGGTTAGCACATTAGATAGCATAATCCATTAATATACAAAACAAGCATGCCCATGGATAATAGCTCATATATTTGCAAGATATCAATTGGACGGGAAAGGAGTATTTCTAGTAATAAATGATCAACAGAAGTGAAAACATTATAGACTTCCATGTCAGCATGATTTGGAACTGAGAAACCAAGTTCCTTCCAGCTGGGCCTCCACCACTTCAATCCTCCACCAAAGGCAATCTAATAGAAGGGAGACAATGAGGTTCTCCATCAATAAGGGAAGATATTGGGGGCTGAACACTATGTTCAAACTTGAAGGACAAATGGATGCATACTCAATATGAAGTAATAATTTCTCTAGAGTAAATTTGATCTCAAAGTTGATTTCTCTCTCCTTTTCCATAGCTCGGAATTGGCTTCTTTATAGCCTTCAAAATGAAACTGAATGGCCGAGGCAGAACGTTTCCAGTATATGGAAGGCCAAGGATCAGAGATCTCCTATCGTGACATGGAAACCCAACATTTAATTTTGATTTTATGACACAAATCTCAATGTGTGCAGGTTGTAATGGAGCATTATGCGTATACACTTTCTTTATAGTGTGCAAGATGCATACAAGTGGAAAATTTTAGATTTTTGTCTCTGGATTTATCAATCAGGGAAAGTGAGTTTGCATAGGGAAATGGAGTAAGGCCCTCTCTACAAGATTTCTTAGGGTGAGGCAAATCTTGCTCTAACAAAATGGAAATAGGTAAACTAACTATAAAAGATTGAGTTTAGGCCATTTTTTTAACAAAATCTATGTGAGGGAGGAAGCCCTGAAAGAGAACCTGGCATAAATAATTTTATAATGCAAGAAATTTTATAAACAAAACAACTATGATAACTACAATGATTTTTAGTTTTCTCCTTATGTTTATCAAATTCAAATAGGTTTTCTCCATATTTTATCCAAAAAGGATACAAAGAAGACTAAGGACAAATCAAAACTCACATAAACAACTTAGGAAGCTCAGAATGGACTCAGCGACAGAGAAAGGGAAAAAAATTCAAAGTTATCAAAACGTAGTGATAATGATATCATCATGAAGAGCGCGTCGCAAGATTTCCAACGACACAAACGGATTGTCAAACAGAGTTACGGATCGAAAGATATTCACGGTCAAATTTTGGTCAACCTAGCCCAGTCAGCAGGGGGATGAGCCAACATCCATATTGCTGATGTAAGCATCAGTACAGATGACTTCAACATCCATACAACATACGTGGCATGTGCAGGAGGAGACACATGTCATGATGACATTAGCATGGTGACGTGGAAGTGCTAGAGGTTTCCATGTGTCACTCATATTTGGCATTTCTAGATCATTTCGTGGACCATTAAAATTTTGACACATGGCAGTTCGTACAACCATGTGCCATTCCTTACAGTGACGTGGTAGATGACATGGAAGGATAGCGTGGAAGGATGAGTTGGTAGACCATACGTTGATGTGGTAAGGTGATTGTACATTGGTTGATATGGCCCAATGGTTGGCTGCCATGTGGCCCAGTCATGGGATGCCACGTGGAAATGGGAAAATGACCAATGACAACCCAAGAATGAATTTTCAAAATAAAATATATTAAAATATTTGGCGGGTCTGCCAAATCCAGTGGGACCCCACCAAATCTGGCGACCAACCGATGTCTAGAAGCCCTGCTAAAGTTAAAGAAACGACATGTTTTAAATATATACAAGTTACAATGGATAGCCCAAAAGGGGAGGCTCGTGGGCTCAACCCCGAGACCTCCCCCTATATTAACGCCTAAACACAAACTCCGTCAACCACAAGGGAAACAGATTCCATTGTTTACAAAGCCCGAAAAAATATTTAAAAAGTTGCATCCACCCAGTGCTGGAAGGGGTGCGCGAGGGTATGGATTGTCACAAATTTCGAGACAAATTTCTCAACATTTATTGCAAGTTTTAGGGCACGAAAACCGAGACAGAGTTTCTCTTGGTCCTTGGAGTGCCAGAGTCGTATAGAAGCATGGAGATAGTCATTTTTGGTTAATTTGATGCCACAAATTCAATGGTGTTGGTTGTTTTCCGCTCTGAGAAAAAACTTTGCAGCTTGATTTTAGAATGAGTTATACTTATGTATTTTGCCAAATTCTTTTGTTGAGTTAATGAAAAGTCATACCCATTTGAGAGCAGGACCCGGAGATGTAGTCCACCAGGGACGAACTCCGTTATCAAGTTTTTGTGTTCAGATTTGATGCTTATGTCTCTTCATTATTGACGTTTTCCTTCTTTAATGGTGCACTTTAATTTATACTCATTTAATGCAATTATTTATAAGTCACTCGATGAAAAGATCCTAGATCATGTTGGTATCAGAGCAGTCGTCTTTGACTTGAATTGTTGAGTGTGAATGATTAATAGGGACAAGCATAAGCAGGGTGAAGGAAATCTTAAGACTTTCAATATTGGAGTTGGTCATGCATCGTGAAGGAAGAAAATGGAAGAAGAGGACAAGCATGATGAACAGGAGAAAAACTTCCATATGGTCTTTTATCACATGTTAGAAATGGCTGAATGAATGTATGGAGACTACGAGAAGAGGAGGAAGAAGAAGGGGAAGAAAAAGGAATCACATGTTGATGATGATGCTTTGGTAAATCAAGGGGTTGGAGGAGACCCTCCTGAGCCTCCATCTTCACCATCAAGTTCTAGTTCTTCTTCCTCTGAGAATTCTCATCATTCTAGCCATAAAGCCTCTTTTAAGAAACCATTATTAAAGCTTGATGTAAAATTTCCTTAGATAATTAGATCCGACAGGTTGAATTATATTGCCATGTTCAACCTATTGATGAAGAGGAATTTAAGGTGCAACTGGCTTCTCCTCGGTTGGAAGGAACCGATCTCGTATGGTGGGAGAGAAAACTTCAATATAGAATTAAGTGTGGTAATCTTCTTTCCTCATGGTTTGAATTCAAATCATCGATAAGGAAGCAATTTTATCCATTGGGTTATTTACATAAAGAAATGATGGAATGGAAAAATTTAAGGCGAAGTAAAGGTCAAACTGTACAAAGTTTCACAGAAGAATTTAGGAATAAATCTCTTGCATTAAAAATTCCTTTGGATTCGTATGAAACTTTAATGAAGTATATTGGCACACTTCACAGTTATATTCGTCATACTTTGATCTTGTTTAACCCCACTAGTCTTGACGAAGTTTGTGTGAAAGCCACTCACCTTGAGAATAGGGGAAAGCATGTTCCAGAAGATCCCACAAAGAAAACTTCCAATCTCCCACATAAGACATTAAATAAGAAGTTTAAAAGGAAGGACAAGAAGACCGCCACAGTGACGAGAGAAGGAGGAAAGACATATTTCACTCATTGCAAGAAAAATGGTCACGATGATGAACAATGTTGGAAACTACATCCAGAAAAGAGACCGAAACAGTTCGATGGAAAGAGGAAGAAAAAAAGTGTTTCTACAGTGCAACAAGATATTGGTTCTGATTCAGGAGACGAAGGAAAGATCATAGCGGTTGGAGTACAAGGCAAAGATTCCATTCATGCTATTTCAAATTCCAATAATGAATCTTATTATAATGAACAAAAGAGGAATGAATTATTTCACATAAGAGTTGTATCTAAACACACTAAGATAGATACATTATTTGATATGGGTTCCCAAGTAAACTTGATATCTGAAGCACTTGTCAAAAAGATGGGTCTTGAAACGAAACCACATCCAAAGCCTTATCCTATTCGTTGGGTATGTGATAAAGAAAAACTTAATGTCACCAAACAATGTAGGGTCAGATTTGTTATTGCTTCAAAGTTGATTGATGAAGTGGATTTGGATGTTGTATCACTTGATATATGTGGCATAGTGTTGGGGAGTCCTTATCTTTATGATAGAAAACCAGTCTTCTTTTGTCATGAGAACAAATACCACCTTACTAAGGGGGGAGTGGAATATATTGTTAAAGCTCACAACATGATGGTAAACAAAACACTTGTTAGTGCATGACAAATGAAGAGACTCATAAACACTAATAAGATATATGTACTCATGGTCGTAAGAGAGAAAGATGTCGAAACATCTGACGCTTTCCAAGAATGTGATCCTTCTCATAAGAAATAATTAATTGATATTGTTTCTAATTATGATGATATTTTCTAGGAACCAGATGGATTACCTCCTAAGTGGGAAATCCAACATGAGATACATCTTCAGTAGGATTCTCCTCTTCCTAATGTTGGCATGTACAGGATCTCAGTTGTGGAGATGACAGAGATCAAGAAGCAGGTACAAGACTTATTGGATCAAGGGGTCATCAGGCCCAATTCATCTCCTTGTGGTTTTCTGATCATGATTTTGCCAAAGAAAGGTGGCACATGGCGAATGTGTGTCTATTACCAGGAATTAAATAAAATCACGGTGAAAAATTGATACCCTCTTCCTCATATAGATGATTTACTTGATCAGTTAAAGAATGGTGTTTATTTCACTAAGTTGGATTTGCATAGTGGATACCATCATATCAAGGTTGCAGAACATGATGCATGGAAGACTTCCTTTAAAACCAAACAGGGATTGTTTGAGTGGTTAGTTATGTCGTTTGGCTTTGTAATGTTCCGACAAATTTCATGTCAGTGATGGATGATGTATTCAAAGATTTTCTAGATGATTTTGTGATGGTATATTTAGACGACATTCTTATTTTTAGCGGGACTTGGGATGAACATGTGAGGCATGTAAAGAAAGTATTGGATACTTTGCAAAGGGAAAATTTCTATGTAAAATTGTCCAAATGTGAATTTGGTAAGACTGCAATTGTGTACTTAGGTCATATTG
This sequence comes from Picea sitchensis, assembly GCA_010110895.2. Lineage (NCBI taxonomy): Eukaryota > Viridiplantae > Streptophyta > Pinopsida > Pinales > Pinaceae > Picea > Picea sitchensis. The sequence continues at coordinate 110,234 of SNQJ01S0034911.1, forward strand.
TTGGAGTAGAATAACTAAAAATTGATCCTTCCAAGATTGATGTAATTGTAAATTGGTCCGAGACCAAAAGTGTAACCGAGATACATAGCTTCTTAGGTGTAGTCCAGTATTGGAGGAGGTTCATTTCAAACTTGTCCTTTATAGCAGCTCCTTTGCATGCCTTAACCAGTGTGAAGAACACTTTTTAGTGGAGAGGAAAACAATAAAAGTATTTCGACACTTTGAAGGAAGCGATCAGTACTGCACCAATATTAGCACTGCCAAATATTCAACAGTCCTTTGCGATCAAGACATATGCCAGTGGATACGCTATGGGTGCAATATTGATGCAATATTGTAAGCCTATATGTTACCACTCTGAAACTTTTAACCAAGATGTTGTTAACTATCCTAGATATGATAAAGAGTTGTATGCATTAGTTCAAAGCGTAAAGAAATGGAAGCACTACTTGTTAGGGAATGAAACAATCATACATACAGATCACCAACCCTTACAGTATCTCCAAGAACAAACCAAGCTGCAACAATCTCGACACTACATATGGATGGGTTTTCTACAACAATTTCATTTGGTAATCAAGTACAAAAAGGGTACAAGTAACAAGGTAGATGATATGCTTTCTAGAACTCCTATTGTTGCTTCTATTATTTCGAAGAATAATTCTTTATGTCATGATATCTATGTGGAAAAATATGCCATTGATGAAGATTTTAATGAATTATATGAGACGCTAACCCATGGTGCACAGGTACAGAACTATTGTTTGCAGGGAAAACTACTCTACCATCTTGGAAAGATATGTATTCCTACAAGTGAACGAGTCCATGTAATACAAGAAGCTCACACTTCTCTTGTGTCTAGGCATTTTTGGGTAGGAAAAACTATGGCTCATTTGCAGAGGTTTTGTTACTGGCCTGAAATTAAAGCAATTGCAACTAAATATGTAAAGGGGTGTGTGATGTGTTCTACTTGTAATCCCACTAATAGAAAACTGGGGCTATACTCACCGCTACATGTTCCATTCCATCTATGGGAAAGTATCTCCATGAATTTTGTAAGGGGTTTACCAATGTAGAAAGGGGGTCATGACTATTTGTATGTTGGAGTGGATAGGTTCATCAAAATGTGTGTCTTAGTTCCATGTAAAAAGAAGATCAATGTTGAGCAGGATGTTAATATCTTCTTTCAGTATGTTTGGGTTCACTTTGGGTTACCCACATCCATTATCTCAAATTGAGATCCTCAATTCCTTGGGGATTTTTGGACAATCTTGTGGAGAATGATGGACACCAAATTGAAGAGGAGCAATGCTTTCCATCCACAGACCGACAAACAGACAAAGGTTGTAAACCAAATAGTGGTACTTTTGCTTCGAGGTTATTGCAGAAAGCATCCAAAGTTATGGGATGAACATATACCCTATGTACAACATGCTTACAACCGAGCCTTACATTCCTCCACTCAGTGTTCTCCTTTTGAGACATGTTTTGGGTACCTACCTAAAGTTCCTTTGGACTTGATGTATGGAAGAGATGCTGATTCAAATGAAGAAAGAAAAGAGGACAGAGCCTGCAAGTTCATCGAGAGGATCTAGCAAGTGCACCAGGTAGTCAGGGAATAATTGGAGAAAAGTTAAGCACAGTATAAAGCTTGGCATGACAAACACAGAATTGACCATCAGTTCTAGGTTGGAGACCGGGTATGGCTTCACATTAGCAAGGATATATTGAAGGGTGAAGGAAATAAAATCAAGCCCATTTGTTATGGACCCTTCACTATTTTGGAGAAAAGTGGTACCAATTCTTTTCGTCTAGATCTTCCACCTTATATGCAGATTTAATCAGTTTTAAATGTAGACAACTTGAAACCTTTTTAGCCTCCCATGATCATGGATCAGGATGAGGAAGTTTCAATACCTTCAGTTGATGAGTTTTCTCTTGATTACTTGGATGAGTTACAGGAAGATATCATCCTTGAGAGAAGGACGAAGACTTCACACAGGGGTGATGTTGATTATTTTCGAGTAGGCTTAAAGGGCACACATCCAAGCAAGGAAAAGTGGATTGAGAAGGACAAGGTGAGGGAACTCTTCCCTCACTTACCTGTTGATTGATGAAAGCTTTTGGTGGTCCAAAAATCTCTCAGTGGGAAGGCGTGGTCGAAAAAGGATCCAGAGAAGACTAATGACATCTCATAACTCGCAGAAGCAACTCAAGAAGCTCAGAATGGCCTCAATAGACAGAGAAAGGGAAAAAATTCAAAGTTCTCAAAACTCAGTGAAAATGACATCATCTAGAAGAACGCGTTGCAAGATTTCCAACGACACAAATGGATCATCAAATATAGTTATGGATCGAAATATATTTGTGGTCAAATTTTGGTCAACCTAGCCCAGGCAGCAGGGGGATGAGTCAGCATCCGTACTGCTGACATCAACATCAGTATGGATGGCATTATCATCCATACAACATACCTATAATGCGTAGGAGGTGACACGTGTCATGTTGACATCAAGATGGTGACGTTCCAGCACCAGAGGTTGCCACGTGTCACTCATATTTGGCATTTCTAGGTCATTTCATGGACTAGTAAAATTGCGCCACGTGGCAGTCTGTGCAGTGACTTGGCAGTTGATGTGGTAGGATGACTTGGTAGACCGTACGTTGATGTGGAAGGGTGATTGTATAGTGGTTGACATGGCCCAATGGTTGGCTGCCACGTGGCCCAGTCATGGGCTACCATGTGGTAGTGGGAAAATTCCCAATGACAACCCAAGAATGAATTTTCAAAAAATAAATATTACAAGATTTGGCAGGTCCACCAAATCCAGCGAGACCCTGCCAAATATGGAGACCAATCGATATCTAGAAGCCCTTCTAAAGTTAGCGGAACAACATGTTTTAAATATATACAAGTTACAACGGATAGTCGAAAAGGGGAGGCCCACGGGCTCAACCCTGAAACCTCCCCCTATATTAAATCCTAAACACAAGCTCCGCCAACCACAAGGGAAACAAATTTCATTGTTTATAAAGCCCAAAAAAATATTTAAAATGTTACATTCACCCAGTGCTGGAAGGAGTGCACAAGGGTACGGACTGACATGAATTTCGAGACAAATTTCTCAACATTTATTGCAGGTTGTAGGGCATGGAAACCAAGATAGAGTTTCTCTTGGGCCTAGGAGTTCTAGAGTTGGATCGAAGCATGGAGACAATCATTTTTGGGTAATTCGATGCCACGAATTTAGTGGCGTTGTCTTTTTTTTTTATCTGAGCAAAACTTTTGCAACTTGATTTCAGAATGAGGCATACTTATGTATTTTGCCAAATTATTTTGTAGAGTTAATAAAAAGGCCTACCCATTTGAGAGTAGGACCCGGAGACATATTCCACTAGGGACAAAATTCGTTATCAATTTTTTGTGTTCAGATTTTATGCTTCTGCCTCTTCATTATTGATCTTGTCCTTCTTTAATGTTGCACTTTAATTTATGCTCATTTAATGCAATTTTTTCTAAGTCACTCAATGAAAAGATCCTGAATCAATATTTTAACAACAATGGCTATGTTTCCATAAGGATGCATCAAATGAATGGATTTTCTATCGCTTGGAGAGGATTAAAACCACTATTTTATTTATAGATTCCTTGCTTCTAGTTTCTCTACCAAGTAACACTATCAAACCAAAGTACATAATATAATCAAATTGTCCTTCTTTATATGTGTAGACACAAAAAAAAATGATATCAATACCTACATCTAAAATTATGGCTTAACTTGACAATTGCAACAATTGAATTCATAATGTTGTTGTGTACACCAAGATAGGCATACCCAGGTACACCGCCTTCCTTGCATACCTAGGTAGGCATACCATTACTGGTGAAGAAAGGGAGGATGGAAGCAACTTCAAATCTACTGTAGCAATGTTGAAGCACTGCAATACAATTTTCATATCATAACCATCAAATTATTTATGGAATTGAAAATAACATAATAATTTTGCATTATAATCAAATTTATTGATTAGAGATTTGGTGCAGTTGAAGTGCCTAATTCTAGAGGGAAACCTACGTATTCTACCATCACTATAGATCATTAGAGAGGGCCTCAAAGTGGTCAAGGACTACATGAGAAATCGAGGCACCAAGAGTATCGTGTCACTTTGCTTCTCATTCTTGGATGCAAACTGCCACATTGTGGATAGCTTGCAAAGGTGGAATCTGTGGGAGTAAAGGAAATAAGTACAAGGCATAAATGCATATTTGAAGAAGAAATTTGTTGTCATTGAGTTGTTGTCTCACTCCTAATCGCTCCACATCAACTCCTCATAGTGTCAGGACTTCATCATTTCAGTGCAGACACAATAGCGGGAATAGAGCTAAGCAAAGAAAGATATGTCATATTAGCAGAGTGGGCTAGGCTTCGGCTAGGATTTGTAGCTCAAACCTAGAAACACAGAAAAATCCAAGTCCAAGTAAGATAGAAATAAGGCGAGATGACTCTCACCATCGCCAACATAGATAAGAACAAAGCGCACTGACTCTCACAATCGCCAAAAACATAGTTTGGTGTTACTTCTATAGAATAGGCCTAACTACAGGGAAGGAAAATGTTGGCTCTTAGTAGGGTGTTCGTCCCCTAGAATACCATAACTCTCTCAAAGAATTCAAGGAGCCCCTTCTTCATTCGACATGGAACACACAGGTAATCTACATGTGATCTTCATTCATTCAGCTAATATGGTAGGTCTTGCTAGAAGTAAACCTCTATTGGAGCTAGGAGCGCGTCACTGTCTCACAGACCTAGTATCATGTGCATCAAGGATGGAGGATTTTGCAAAAATACGATTGACCAAGATATGACCTTCAAATCTATAACAAGTATGGCCTACAAAATATAACCTTCAAATTATTTCAAGATTAATCAAAAAGATGATATTTATCTAATAGTGTTGAAAAAGCACAAAGAAAAGGAGAGTTATATGTTTGTTACTCGATATTCATGGAGTAGTTACTTTAACCATAATTTGTCTTCTATGCAAATGGCTTATAGAAAAGGTGGAGGTTAAGGAGGCATGATGAAAGAGTGAGCCAAGTGAAAGCATTTGACAAGGACTTCGGTTATAGGTTACAAACCCTTAAAGCCTTGTCAACACAGTTTCTTCAAACGTTAGTTAAGAGTGTTTTCTAGATTTGGTGTGATTTATAGATGGGCATGCAAATGGCCATGACAAACCATCAAATGCTTGTAAATTAATTTTAGGTATTAAACAAATTTTAAAGTTTGAGAAACAAATAAATAAAATTTCCCTCAAGAAGAAGAGTATTTAGTCTTATAATATGTTAGGAGCCAATAAAAAAAAATGTGAATATAATTTTTTAAAATTCATTTAAATTTTTTTTTTATTAAATAATATTAATTTGTAAACAGAATACCAAATAATAAGGATTCAACACTAATCGATGAGACGAAAACTATAGTCCAGGTAAGGTAATGACTAATAAATCACGAACTAAACTAATATGTACATATATGTAAAATCAAATGACATGGAGAAAAAAGACTTATCAGGAACTTAAACATGTCCATGTTCCACCCGAATTAAGTTGTTTTGGATCTTGCAGTTTAATATAGATTAGTTAATTTATTGCTTTGGTTTTCTAAATATAACATCTGATTTTTATTTATGAAATTTTTTTATTTAATTTTTAAATATATTTAAATAAATAATTAAAAAATATTTACATGGTATGAAAATAATTATTTTTTTAAACTTGTAAAGAAATTTCCAATTTTATTTTTAATCTGAAACTATCTCAGATTGATTTGTGAAAATACAAAATAACAAAAAATCTATGGAATTTGATTTGTGAAAATACCAAAAAAAACCAAAAATCTATGGATTTTCTATACAAAAGGGCGTTGAAAATAATCTATTAAAATAATCTATTAAGTGGCAGGGAATTGCTGAAAAGTAGTGGTCTAAAAGTTCTATTTTTTGAAGGAGGTTTTTTTGGTTATTTTTTCTGTTTGATTTTACCAGAAATTCGGTGATGAATGGTTGGATCTGCAGATTTGAGTCGCTAAGTTTGTATAATCCAAGTGCCCAAGGGGTTTTTCAGCAGACTGAATCCATTTATGCATTCAGAAAGACAATTTAAACAATAGAAAATAAAAACTTTGTCCAAATTTACATCACCGGATTCGGACCAATTCCTATAAAAAAAAACACAAAAAATAGAACGTTTAACCAACAACTAAAAAAATAGAATGATGTCGAACAATGGAGGTTTTGAGTACATTTTCCTAAATTCGTTGAAGAATAAATCTACATGGAGAAGGCAGGTAAGTCGCTGGAATCCAGTTACGAAAAGTAATGATTTTGAGAAAGAAATTATGCCATTTTTTAAAATTTGACACTGTAAATAGACTTCTAGATCTTTACTTATTTTGGAGTAACAGATTTCTCGAAATTTGCTTATTTTGGTTTTGGAATAACTTTATATTATAATTAAATCTTGTAATTTCGACAATCTGTTCTTAAATCATGCGGAATTCTATTCCATGAAGGGTACATTGTCGACATCGCCGATCAGTCATGCTGCCATTAACAGTTAATTCTCATTCCTTTAATGCTCTGCCAACGGCAGGGTTAATGGTTGCAAACTATTCAAATAGTTTACTCTAAACATTCTAATTTTTGTTTGTTTATTTTAGGTGATTTTGTTTAGTGAAGAATGGTTTTTTGTTTGTTTATTTTAGGTGATTTTGTCTAATGAAGAATGGTTGGATTTGTAGATTTGAGGGGTTAAATTTGTATAATTAAAATGTTTTATTAGGTTTTTTTCACCATGCTGAATCCATTTATACATTCAAAAATACAATTTAAACAAAAAAAAAATAGCCATTTTATCCAAATTTACATAACCAAATTCCTTAAAAAAAAAATAAAAAAAATTATAATAGAACATTTTACTATTCAAAGTCAATGAAAGGACAAACACAGATGGGTCTGGTAGGCCATTGAAAGCCCCAGAAAAAAGTAGGTTTCCATTAGACACAAATGGGCCAGGTAGGCCATTGAAACGCTGAGAAAAAGTAGGTTTCCATGTCCATGCACGGTGTGGACCAGCTGGAATATTACGCATAACAGGCCACCTTTCTACGACGTGATTGATGTGATGAGGCTGCACTGTAATTGTGGAGAAGTCCAATCCTGCTGCACATTCAAAGGTCGTCTTGATCCGCTTTCCTTCATTTTTCCTGTTTTCTGTACTGAAAAGCATCTCTTCCGATTAAGAAAGACAAATATTAGGTGCCAACAAAAGCACAGAAGTCACGAAAGCACAGGTGATAATTTTTTTAAGGAATCAAAATGAAGCAGCGTTGAACACTTTCGCTTTTGAGGGCTGTTCTTTCATGTTAACTGCACATGGTCGACGTAGTTACAGTTGCCATGGTTTTACGGATTTGACATGATGGCATTTCTTTTACCTAATGATAATGGAGGCTTTGGTCAAGCAGTGTGGACATGACGGTCATATGCAAGGCTGTCAATAGATGTTGGGCCGAATTGTTTACGACTGCCACTAATTCGAGTACAGCTTTGAAGGGAAAAAGAGTCCACTGATATTGTTTCTCAGCAGTCATCTCCCTTGCATTCAATGGATAAAGTGGCATAGTCAAATCGCATAGGCCTGAAGCAGGAAATGCACAACTTTCACTATTCGCTATGCTCATACTTCTTCCCTTGTAGGGAGTCTGAACTTCCAACGGTTCCTTAGCCTTGTGGACCAGTTTTTCTTCACTTGCATGTGTGGAACATGTTTCTTCCCTTGGATATAAAATAGTTTTTAGGTTGAAATTGTAGACTTAAAAATATCTTCTTAGAAGTTAAGGAATTAGGTTAACAATTTAAGATCATAAATTGATTTTTGATATTTAGTTTTAATTGGCTAAGAGTTATTCTTCTTTGGTGGTAAGGAAAAGGCTAATAGTTCAAGACCCAGAGACATCTCTCAAGAGTGGAAGTCTACCCCTTAAATACTACCAACATACCCCCTTAAAAACTACCAACAAGTTATTTTAGGTGACCACTTTTTGTCTTCACAAAATGATACAATTGCAAGTAAAAATAAAGACTAGACTAACAACCCTTAAGTGTTATAGATTTTGTTTTAAATTGAAATATATATATATATATATATATGAAAAAATAATACATAGTTTATAAAATATGTTTATAATTATGAGACATGCATAGATTACATGACATTGTTCAAAATTAGAAATTGATTTTAGTAGACAAATTCCATGTTTGGTATCATACTATTGCTCCTAATTGACAATAATAACAACATAGGTGTCTCAATGGTTTTGATGGCATGCCTTAGTATACATTTCTATATTAATATTTCTGTTTTGTCATACTAACATTATGTATTCATGTGTTTAATTGTCTTGTCTTGTAGGTCAATCATGTATTCATGTGTTTAGATGTAGATGTTCTATCTTATGAACCTTTTTTGGGGTTATTATCTATATAATATTGTAAATTATATTAACATGTTATATTTGGTTGGCTATTTTTAATTAACTTGAGTTATTTAATTCTAATTTAAATTATTTAATTTTTGTCCCTTTTAATTTTATTATTTAAAAAGATTTGTTTAATAATTTCAAAAAAGAATTAATACTAAGTTATTGAAAGTATTCATTTTATTAAAGTTATTGAAAATATTAATTTTATTATTTAAATTTCTTTGACTTATTTCTAACAAATTACTATTTGATTAGTTTTTGTCAATATTAATTTTATTATTTAAAAAGACTTGTTTGATAAGGCCTAAAAATGAATTAATACTAAGTTATTGAAAGTATTAATTTTATTAAAGTTATTGAAAATATTAATTTTATTATTTAAAAAATTTTGTTTGATAGGAAAAAAAAGAACTAATACTAAGTCATTAAAAATATGCTTTTGGTACCTATTGGTTTTTCAACTAACTATGGTCTTTATAACTTTGACTATGGCTAATTAGGCTTATCAATTTATGTTTTTTTGTGACTTAAACCCCTCCTATCAAATCAAATGAGTTACTTATAGGTATGAGTGTCTATCAATTATCAATTATGTTTTTTTTCATTATTAGTTTAGTATATCATTTCATAAGTTCTTTCAATTATTTTTTTAGTAACTATTATTCTTCATCAAATCAAATGAGTTACTTATAGGTATGAGTCTCTATCAATTATCAATTATGTTTTTTTTCATTATTAATTTAGTATAGCATTTTATAAGTTCTTTCAATTACGTTTTTAGTAACTATTATCCTTCTTAGTGAAGGAAATAAGCAAGTAGGCCTTTCAACTATGGTTTTTTTCACTTGAGCCAATTGAGGGAAAATAGGCTCACTTTCAACAAATCAATAGATATGGGTATATACAGATAGAGACATAACTTTCTCTTATAGCTATTATGAATATAACTATTTTCAATATAAGAAAAAATAAAACAGATAAGATTCTAATTACACCCATCTTTTTTTAGTGGACTTTAACTTTATTAGACCCCTCAAATGGTATCTAAAAATAAATAAATGATCTCACATAGATAATAATTGTGAAATACATATGTTTAATAGACATTATATAAAAAAGACTTTATTGAATTAAAAACAATAAAGATCTAAATCATTAATAAAATATTATTTATAAAAGTTAATAAATATATTTATATCAATTAATTTTGATTTTTACTTGTGATTTGTATATATTATTTTTAATAAATTTATCTTAATCATAAAAAAAATTATATAATAAATCAATATTATTTCTTAATAAAAAATATACTTTAATAAAAAACAAAAATCTTAAATAAATATTAAATATTTATAATTTATTAAAAAAATTCACACAAATTCAAATTAAACATAAAATTATTAAACAAAACTGATAAAATAATGAAATCTCCCATCATTGCATAAACATATATCTCTCCATAACAACAACATTGAAAAATTACCATGTACATACTATAGTACATATAGTACACTAGTCATTACATACACATAGACACAAAGTAATGAATAACTTGTTTATAGGTACAATTGATGCCCCACTTTTTTTTGGTCAATTATCTACTTAATCTTAATTGTCTCCCTCTTTCTATCCATGATAATGAATCCATGTGATTTCATTACCATGTTGACATTTGGAACATGGGAATATCACGAAAAGATTTTCTTACCATGTTTTGGATATGCAATTTGATTACAGGAAAGAGCGAATAACATGTTTGGTTTAATTAAGTAAAGATAAGCGTGGAAGATTCCTTTCTGTGTTTGGGATATGCACTTGGATTAGCATCCATGTCATCTTCGAACCAGTTTTGATATAAACAAGTAAAGATAAGAGTAAAAAATTCCATTCTTTACTTAAAGCACGCCGACAATGAAGGGATCATGCCATGATCCTAGAGTGTCGGAAGATCCCCATTGGAGGAAAGAGAGAATCACTCGTCAAGATCTATAGTGGAATAGAATTAATGGAACCTTCTTGTAGCATAAGGGATTAATAAGAATTATGATAAAGATAAGAAGATAATGTAAGTGAGTATATGTGGATTTAATGGTTAAAAAAATATGTTTTTTTAATTATGAATATAAATTTTAAAGGATAGATAATATATATTTTTAAAATTAAAGAATGAATTTAAATTAAATTATTGTTATTTATATTTTTTTAATTAAAAAAAAATATAAGTGTTGATAAACTTTATATATATATATATATAAGGTTTAAAGTTGTTATAGAAATATACTCATTAAAAGTTTTGTTATTTTGTAGGTTGTTTCTTGTCTTCGTAGAGGGCGTAGATGCTAAGGTATAATGTGTAAGGTGTAGTTTTTTGTATTACTCTAGGCCTTCAAGCTAGTTATTGGGCCAGAGGGGTGATACCCTAAATATTTTCTTAGAAAAAGGTCCTTGTTTGTCACTCAAGAACAACCTACTTAACAAATGAATCATGGACTGGATTTATAATTTAGATAAATGGTGTGTGGAGTCAACTTATATTATGATTTTTAAATAGGAATAATTTGTTGTATTTTATTTTGGAGGCAATTCAAAGAGGGGCCAACTAGGGCCACCTATCCCTATAGAGTACGGACGTTTTCTTTCCCATGGAACTTAATTCCTTTGAATCTAATTGAACTCCAAAATTGGGAAAGAGCAATAGTTCTAACATTGAATAAGGGGCTCGATGAAGGCATTAGGATAGATGTGGAAATTGGCTATGGTGAATGGTTCAAATAGTGAACAAGGGTCATGATGGGGGCATCATGCTTGATCTAGGAATTGTCCATGGGGAATAGTTCAAATAGTTAATGAGGGGAATTAGGCTTGATATACAAATCAACTATTGTGAACACCTCGAAAAGTGAGAAAGGGACCCGTGAAGATTCTTGTCCACATGGAGATTCCCACCCACATGTCCTCCTTTCATAGTGCCAATTATCTCTCATGAACTCCACATGGAAAGTAGTTACACTTTCCACGGGAAGATTCATATCCATGTCTCTTCTACTCATAATGCCACTTGTTGATCCAGATGGATGTCGGTGGCCTCCCACCTATTTCAACTGGTTCATTTTGGAATTTTTCTAGTTTGGCAGTTTTCTTCCTAGTTTTCGGGTCCCTGACTTGCGGGGTCGTTTTGAGGCCCTAAAAAACCTTTTTAGGGCTTGCCATAGTCGAAAATACCCTATAATAGATCACAACAAAATGTGTATTTCTCAGATAGACCTTTCCAACAAGCTATCGTGCACCTAAAATGAAGATCGTATGCAAAAGTTATGACCCCGGGAAGTTGATGTACAAACTTACCCAAACGGAGCCCACATGACTTTTGGTGCTTCATCTCCTAGGGTTAGGTTTTTGGATTCTAGGGTTTTTGACATTCTTGTTTATTGTAAAAAGGCCTTAAGAGCCTCTTTGTAATCATCTTCTTGCGAATGAGCGTAGCCGTCACATCTCATCTCAGAGATAAGCCACCACCATTCCAACAAGCTTGTTTTCCGCTGCATTTTACAGTTTAAGCTTATTTCTGTATTGAATAGAAAACCAGTTTTATTGTATCTCTGTTATTCTATGTTAAGCATATTTTAATAATTTGTATTCATTTCGTTCTGCTCATAAAATCCAGATCAGTGGTATCGAAGTGGTCTGCTCCTTTTCATCTTACCGCATGTCCCCAACAAGGTCAGGGTACAAAGAATTGGGTCTCGAGCTTGTTTCTCTTAAGGACAAAATCTCTCGCACGCCCAAACGACCACTCATGGCAGGACAAAATAAATATTACGGGACAAGAGTTCCTTTCAAAATGTTTCTTAAGGAATCCCTCACACAACAGAGGAACGAGATGATGGATAGTTTCATGCAAATCCTTCGACGACTACCAACAAGCAACGCATCTTTCTCGAGCGGAGGCATCGCCCCCTTCAAGGTACAAATCAACTTTGATATTCCTATATTTAAAGGTCAGATAGACGCAGATGTTGTAGACAAGTGGTTGAATCTACTAGAAGGGTATTTTTCTGTCCATAACTTTTCAAATAGAGAAAAAATTACTTTTACACTCCTCAAAGTCATTCCCCATGTCAAAGATTGGTGGGAAAATTTTTGTGAGCAAAAGGAAACATAGGAACCCTCATTATTTAAAGTCTTGACCACCTGAGAATCCTTCATGGATGCTATTAAGGAACAATACTACCCTGTCGAAAATTATGATGACTTGTATACCAAATGGACCACACTGCGGCAAGAAAGAGACCAAGCAGTGCCAGATTTCACAAATATCTTCCATACCCTATGCACCAAGCTGGGCATCAAAGATTCAGAATGACATATGGCACTCAAGTATCGTGGTGCTCTACATAGATACATCCAGACCGAAATGGAATTTTTGTACATCTCATCCTTGGCTGCGGCCTATCGATATGTCGTCAAAATCGAGTAGAAGCTCAAACAAAAGATGCGACAATTTAGGCCTGGGAACCCCTCGCAACAAAAACTAGGAAAGGGCAGGCCCAACCTATAAAACAAAGGACATAGAAAATATGGACAGTATCAAGACAACTAGTCCAAGCTGCAAGAAAATAAGGACACTGGAAAGATAAATAAGGATACCGGGAAGTGGTGTGACTTCCATAAGATCCCTTGGCATAACACTGTTGATTGTCGCTCAAAGAAGTCATTGGTGGCCGAAGTGAAAGCCTTTGAATCAGATGGAGGTTGTAACTTTGAGTCAGAACCAGAAAGGGGAAGATGGATCATTGACGCGGAACCCAGTGCCATCATTGCTACCACCAAGATCCAACCTGGTGAACCAGACGAGCCAGAAGAAGGTGAACACCTTTTCCATTCACAGATGTGGGTAAAAGGCACCCCGCTGCACTTCATTGTTGATAATGGTAACCAGAAGAACCTCATCTGAGAAGAGGTCATCAAGCGGCTGGACCTGTTGACAACATCGCACCTGCATCCCTACACCATTGGATGGCTCTGCCAAGGAAGCGATCTCCTCATCAGCCAAGAGTGTTGATTGGCATACGTCATCAAGCCCTTCAAAGACGAGGTATTGTGTGATGTTTCTCCTCTCAAAGTTTGTAATGTTCTTTTGGGTTAACCTTATTTATGGAAACGTCATGTTATATATGAGTCTATGCCTTATTATTTCTTTGAACAGGAAATTGAACAAGATACCCGAGGTAGTCCCTCCTAGTGTTATTTCCTTGATCTTTGCCAAGCAATGAAGGAAGGTCATCTCTCAGACTGGGAACATTTTCTTCTTCGTGATTCGCTCTCAGAGTTAGCAAAAGATTACAGCCACATCCAGGGCCTCTGCGATCGATCTCTCCACACAATAGAAGCAATTGGATAAGTTCATGGAAGAATACTCAGATATCTTCTCCTCTCTTACTGGGGTACCTCTTCACTGTCAGGTCAAGCATCCCATCGATTTGACCCAAGGCACACCGCTACCCAATGGGTCAGTCTACCACTGCTTTCTATTAGTAAATGAGGAGATCAATAGGCAGATCCAAGAACTGCTCCACAAGGGGCACATCTTTCCCAACTCATCACCTTGTGGGAGCCCAATCGTACTGGTGTAGAAGAAAGATGGGACCTAGCAAATTTGCATTGATTACCAGGCCCTGAATAAGATCACAGTCCAGAACCGGTACCTGATTCCTTGAATCGACGACCTCCTTGATCAGGTCACGGGGGACAAATACTTTAGTAATATTGATATGAAGTATGGCTACCACCAAGTCCCAATAGAACATACAGATGTATGGAAGACCACCTTCAAGTCAAAACAAGGTCTTTTTGAATGGTTGGTGATGCCCTTTGGTTTGACAAATGCTCCAACAACTTTTATGAGGATGATGGATGATATCATGCGACCTTTAACCAGTACTTTTGTAGTATTTTATCTGGATGACATCCTAATCTACAACAAGACTTGGGTGGAACACTTGCAGCATATTCAGTAGGTTCTACAGGCCCTGCAACAACACAAACTATATGCAAACTTGGAAAAATTCTCCTTCGACATGGACAAGGTCCATTACTTAAGCTACACCATTGATCAAAATGGTGTGCATGTGGATCCACCCAAGATCCAGGTCATTCATGACTAGCCAGCCCCAACCACCCTCATTAAGCTTTAGAGATTCTTGGGCCTTGCCAATTTCTATCACAGGTTTGTGTTGGGATTCTCTCATATCACATGGCCACTCAGCCAAGTAACCAAGGGTGGCAGTAAGGAAAAATTTGTGTGGGGCCTGTCCCAATAACAAGCCTTCGATGAATTGAAGAAACGTTTGTGCTCATCCCCATTACTTTCATTACTGGACCTACAACATCCCTTTGAGATCAGGACAGATGCTTTAGACTATGTTGTGGGCATCGTTCTCACTCAACACGGCCACCCCGTGGCGTATCATAGTGGGACACTATCATATGTTGTCCATAAGTACCCTACTTACAACAAAGAAATGTACTCCATTGTGAAATCATGTCGCCAGAGGAGACATTACATTCTGGGGAAGGAGAAAGTCGTCCACACTGATCACAAGCCATTATAGTTCATGCAAACCCAAGGAAAATTGTAGAATGACCGCCATCAGAAGTGGTCCACATACTTACAACAGTTCCACCTCAAAATCAAGTATAAAATAGGAAGTGTCAACCGAGTTGTTTATTGCTTCAACCGACCTCCAGTTGTGACACTCACCATGGTGCTAGAATCTTGCGGCCATGAGATCTTTGGATGGCCCCACCTCTATGAGAGAGACCCTGACTTCTCCACCACCTACCAAATGTTGGGAGCAAACTCAGTGGTCGTTAATTTCCATATTTGGGATGGGATGTTGTGTCATCTGGGCCATCTCTATGTTCCATCATGTGAGCGCACGAAGATGATTTGGGAACCTCACTACAGTCGGGTGGCAGGACACTTTGGCATCGAAAAGACAATGGTAGTGCTGCAAAAACATTTCTATTGGCCAAAACTTTGAGAGGATGTCGGCAAGTATATTAGGTCCTACATTGTCTACACTATTTCCAAACCGACCACTAAGAAACATGGCCTATACACCCCTCTTCCTACTCCTAACAAACTGTGGAAATCCATCTCCATGGACTACATCTCATGCCTCCCATCCACCAAGAGGGGAAATGACTATGTTTTTGTGGTTGTTGATCGCTTTTCCAAGATGGCGATTTTGGCCACCTACAAGAAGAACATCACTACAGAGGCCACTGCCAAGATATTCTTTGAACGTGTCTGGGTACACTTTGGGATCCCACAAACCATTGTCTTAGATTGGGACAGTCGATTCCTTAGCACATTCTAGTCGAGCCTCTGGTCATTGCTGGATACCAAGCTCACCAAATCCACTGCCTTCCACCCGTAGACAAATGGCCAAACTGAGGTTGTCAATCAAATGATCATACATATCTTGCGCATGTACAATTCCAAGCACCCTCGCAGATGGGATGAGAGTCTTCCCTATGTCCATCATAGCTACAACCGAGCCCTGCATAGCTCAATTGGCCACAACCCCTTTTAGGTGGGGTTGGGATTCCAACCATTGGGCCCCATGGATGTTGCACTAACCCTATTGAACACCCCGATCGACTCATCTCCTACTCCACCAGACGCTGGAAAAGCCACACAGTTCATTGAGAGGATCCATCACATCCTCCAATAGGTTTAGGATATTTTACAGAAGTCCAATGCCAAGTACAAGCAGTGCCATGATCAACACAAAGTTTTGATCATGGTGGGTGACAAAGTTTTAGGTGGGTGACAAAGTTTGGTTGCACTTGCAGAAAGAACGCCTTACAGGGCCCCATCGGAATCTTTTCCCACTCCGGTATGGGCTATACACCATCACCAAGGTTGTGGGTGATAATGCTTTTGTGCTCAACATTCCCCCTTTCCTTGTCCTGCACCCAGTCTTCAACGTGTCTCTCCTTCAACCATATTTCCCACCATTATTGGACACCTCAGAGATAATAGAGTAGTTGACACCAACAAATCTCAACTCTGACTGCATGAAACAGACATCTAGTGATCATATTGTGGACACACAGATCAAGGGAACCCAACAACAAAGGATCCATCTTTATCGAGTTGTCAAAGCAGGGCAACTCCTGCACCAAGGCAAGTGGCTCACCCAGGGCCAAATTCAACATAAATTTCCTCATCTGATGGGGAAATTCAATGCAATGGAGACTATTTCTTCCTAAGGGGGAGGATTGATACAGATGGATGTCGGTAGAATCCCACCTATTCCAACTGGTTCATTTTGGCAGTTTTCTTCCTAGTTTTCGAGCCTTGACTTGCGGGGCCATTTTGAGGCTCTAAACAACATTTTTAGGGCTCACCACAGTCGAAAATTCCCTTAGATAGATCATAGAAAAATGTGTAGTCCTCGTATAGACCTTTCCAACGGGCTATCGTGCACCCTAAAATGGAGATCATATGCAAAAGTTATGACCCCAGGAAGTTGATGTACTAACTTACCCAAATGGGGCCCACATGAATTTTGGCGCTTCATCTCCTAGGGTTAGGTTTTTGGATTTATAGGGTTTTTGACATTCCTGTTTATTGTAAAAAGGCCTTCAGAGCCTCATTGTAAGCATCTTCTTGCGAATGAGTGCAACCATCA
>SNQJ01S0034911.1:164689-182535 GCA_010110895.2 Picea sitchensis
CTTACAACCATGCTAATGTGATGCAAGCTATCCTCCAAGATTCTTCTTTCCACCCCCCTTTGTACAATGTGTTAGCACTAGAAGTTGTTCTTAGACTTCTTTCAGAACAATCCTAATACCCATCAGAATTTGAATAATTAAATCAATTTTATGGTTGGTGGATTAGGAAGAAAGAACACGAAAGAGAGCAATAGACTATCTACATAGACATTCCATTGGGCATGGAGTCATAACATTATACAGATCAAAGGAAATCAAGTTGCCTAACAGAAAAAAATGATATATAATGATGAACAAAAGAATGAAGTAGATAACACTAAGAATAAATATTCATCAAGCAATGATCCTCTTTGCAAAATGAATAAAAAGAATACTTGAACATAAATCATGAAAGAAGGCAATCAYTACAAATTCTTTACAGCTCATTAATCTCCTACCCATGAACAACCATTGATTCTTAATGTCTTAAATTCATTCAAGAAAGATGAAAATATAAAATGGAAAATAGATAATAAAAAAAACAATCTGATAGTAAAAACTCTCATGAA
This sequence comes from Picea sitchensis, assembly GCA_010110895.2. NCBI lineage: Eukaryota > Viridiplantae > Streptophyta > Pinopsida > Pinales > Pinaceae > Picea > Picea sitchensis. The sequence goes on from SNQJ01S0034911.1 coordinate 165,238, forward strand.
TCTCTAATCAAAGAAATGTTACATTTTGATATGCCCGGGAGGCTTACAAATCAGCATACACAACGAAACTGTCTAAAGCTCTCCCCTAACTCTCTCCCATCTCTATTTGGAGTCCTCTCACTAATTAAATAGAAAATTACATCAATAATATCTCTAGGAGGTCACACCCTACTCCATGCATTGGATTATATGCCTGAGAGATATGTGGCAAACATAAAATCAAACTAATTCCTTGATTGCTCGAAACTGTCTTTTAGAATAAATGCAACTGCAGCTAGCTCATTGCATGGATATTTAGTGGAGTTGAATCTTAGGTACAAGTGTCCCTTGGTGTCTAACTGATCTCTAAGAACCCATTTGAACCTCCTTATACAAGTGGAAACCCTCCTACAACTCAGATTTATCAGACTGTTAGAGTTTGTAGTGCAATTTCAAAATTCGTTGCAAAATTTCCTGTAGGTGATTATTTCACCTTTTCTCCCAAAATACGAATTGGGTCAGGATGATTTTTGGTTAGAAAGTCAATGGTAATATGGTGTGTCTCCACACCAAATTTTTGAAGAACCCATATCGGGATTTAAAAGTTATGATGAAAATATGATTTTTCTATGTACTAGTTGAGTTTGCAACGCACAGTTGAGTTTGCAGTGCACAATAGATTTTGCAATGCACAGTGAAGTTTGCAACGTGCATTGAAGTTTGCAGTGTGCAGTTGAGTTTGCAGCGCACAGTGAATTTTGCAACACAAAGTCAAGTTTGCAGCCCACAATTGCAAATGGAAATGAGGATAAGAAATGATAAAGCTTCCTTTTCAAACTGACCCTTGGAGATGTTGGATGATGTTCAGGCGCTAAAAACAAAATTTGTTCCAACATTGGCTCCTACTGGAGAAATGCATACTCCCTACGAGCTTCCAAGAACTTGTAGTTCCAGTGCCTTATCCATTTTAAAAATATGAAACTTGTAGTTGTCCATCATGCACTACAGTCGACCTGAGCTGCAAATTGTGAATTGTTCCTTCCTGAAGTATACTTCTGCTCTTTATTGGAAATTAAAACATTCACACATTGGAAACAAACCTCAAACTATAATATGACCACATTGTGTAAAATGAGGGAAATCATTGAAACATCAAGCTTATTTATTTACAATTCTTATACTAACCAACTGAAGAACCACTTTTCCTATCTATATACAAATTTCCAAAATAGCCAGTCAAGCAATTGATTTCTTGGCATGGTTTTATGCTTGCAATTGTCTAAAAAAACATAAAAAGAATTTAGTGTATGCAACAAAAAAATCTTAGGCAGCTCATACTCACATCAACAAATAAACATCATGCCCAAACTGTCAGTGTGTGAAGCTTTTGAAAACAGAGACTCCATCCAATCGGCTATGGGATCATGAAACTCATGAAAAATAAAATTGGGTTGATCCAAAGGACAAGGATACCACTGTACTGAATCATCTATGTGAATAACATTATGATCTCTCCTTTTCTGAAAAACAAAATACTGCTGCAATATATTTCCATTGTTGTGAAATATTTCAAGTGAAGGATGAAAATGAAGCTTGTCTTCATAATCTTTTACAAGAGTAAGTATATTTTCAAATTTATCATAAACATGTAAACTTTGAAGACACACAAGCTCAGGAACCTGTTTATCATCCTTCTCTTCAATCACTAGTGAAAACACATCGTAGGAAACCTCTTGAAAGACCCGAGGAAAATCTTCTTTTGCAAATATTTCTTCATGAAAATCATAATTTTCATAGATATAATATGTTGATGTGTACATTAGTTCTTTGGAATCTGAATACTTAAACGAAACAACTTGATCTTCATGAAAATTTGGAGCAACCTAAAAAATAATAGAGACATTTGGGTCAAGGAAAAATGTGTCTACAATGTTCCTATCACCAACATCCTTATTATTAAAACAATCAATAAACTCTTCTTTCAAAACTAAATAACTAGAGAAGGTTTTACATGGGGATGATTCCTCCTCTACATGCTCAATAGTTTTTTCTTCTTCATCCTTATAACCAGAAGAATTACTAAATAAATGTTGGATGTAGAATTCAAATTCTTTACAACATTTTTCAAAATGAAGATCAGTTGGATAAAATGTTTTGAAATGATGATGAAACATGGTATGAAACTCTAGTAATGATCAAATACTTGAGGGAGGAACATATATATACCATCCTCGAGTGTCTCCTTCTAACGAATACATGAAAATTTTCATGAGCAGATCCTCATGATGTATATCTAATTGATCCATACATTGACGAAACAAAATGAGGTGTTGTGCAGGATTATCCTCCTTCCTTTCTTTGAATACCAATAGAAAATCCCCCCAATCTAATATATGAGGTACTAGATGTGGGAAACGAAGAACTGCAGAAAAATTAAGAGGTGCAAAACTCTAAGCCAAAACAACAACAAATGCATTTGACATTCTGAAATTGTGGAGTTGCCACTGGATCTATCCTTCATGGATTCGACAGGTGAATGATGAATTATGTACTGTGTCAACATCATTTTTTCACCATAAACGTCTAGATATAAGCTTTTTCATTCTCTGAGGGAAAATCTTCAACTTCTTGCTCGACAGCGATGCCAAAAATCTTAGCACTAGAAGTTGTTCTTAGACTACTTTAAGAAAAATCCTAATACCCGTCAGAATTTGAATAATTAAATCAATTTTATTGTTTGTGGATTAGCAAGAAAGAACAAGAAACAAAGCAACAAACTATCTGCAAAGACATTCCATTGGGAATGGAGTCATAACATTTTACAAATCAAAGGAAATCAGGCTTCCTACCATAAAAAAGGGATATATAATGATGAACAGAAGAATGAAGTATATAAAACTAAGAAGAAATATTCATCAACCAATGATTCTTTTTGCAAAATGAATAAAAAGAATGCTTGAACATAAATCACGAAAGAAGACAATCATTGCAAATCCTTTACAGCTCATGAATCTCCTACCCATGAACAACCATTAATCCTGAATTTCTTAAATTCATTAAGGAAAGATGGAAATATAAAACGGAAAATACATAAAACACAATTTGATAGTAACATCTCTCATGAATCTCTAATGGTAGAAATGTTACATTCTGATATGCCTAGCAGGCTTACAAATCAGCATACACAACTAAACTGCCTCAATCTCTCCCCTAACTCTCTCTCGTCTTTATTTGGAGTCCTCTCTCTCATTAAATATAAAATTACATCAATAATATATCTAGGAGGCCACAGCCTACTCCATGCATTGGATTCTATGCCTTAGAGATATGTGGCAAACGAAAAATCCAACTAATTCTTGGAAACTGTCTTTTAGAAAAAAGGCAACTATAACCAGCTCATTGCATGGAGATTTAATGGACCTGAATATTAGGTAAAAGTGTCCCTTGGTGTCTAACTAATCTCTAAGAACCCATTTGAACCTCCTCATACAGGTTGCATCCCTCCTACAACTCATATTTATCAGACTGTTAGAGTTTGCAGTGCAATTTCAAGATTCACTGCAAGCTTTCCTGTAGGTGATGATTTCAACTTTTTCTCCCAAAATACGAACTAGGTCAGGCTATGTTTTTCTCAGCAAATCAATGGTAATATGGTGCTTCTCCACACCAAATTTCAAAAGAACCCAGATCGGAATTTAAACGTTATGAAGAAAATATGATTTTTCTATGTATGAGTTGAGTTTGCAGTGCACAGTTGATTTTGCAACGCGAAACAAAGTTTGCAACGCATAGTGAAGTTTGCAACGTGCAGTGAAGTTTGCATTGCATAGTTGAATTTGCAGCACACAAGGAAGTTTTCAATGCACAATCAAGTTTTCATCTCTCAGTTGCAAATGGAAATGAGGATAAGAAATGATAAAGCTTCCTTTTGAAACCGACCCATGGATATTTTGGATGATGGCCAGGCACTAAAAAAAATATTGGTGCTAACATTGGCTCCTACCAGGGAATGACATGCTCCCTGCGAGCTGCCAAGAACTTTTAGTTCCAATTCCTTATCCATTTTGAAAATATGAAACTTGTAGATTTCCATCATGTGCTACAGTCGACCTGAGTTGCAAACTATGAATTGGAAATTAAAACATTCACACACTGGAAACAAACCTCAAACTATAATCTCACCACATTGTGTNAATTCCTTATCCATTTTGAAAATATGAAACTTGTAGATTTCCATCATGTGCTACAGTCGACCTGAGTTGCAAACTATGAATTGGAAATTAAAACATTCACACACTGGAAACAAACCTCAAACTATAATCTCACCACATTGTGTAAACTGAGGGAAATGCTTGAAACATCAAGCTTATTTATTTACAATTCCTATACTAACCAATTGAAGAATCACTTTGCTCATGTAAATACAAATTTCCAAAATACCCAATCAAGCAACTGATTTCTTGGCATGGTTTTATGCTTGCAACTGTCTGAAAAAACATTAAAGGAATTTAATGTATGCAGTAAAAAATTATTAGGCAGCTCATACTCTCAACAAAAAATAAATACCATGCCAAATTTGTCAATGTTTGAAGCTTTTGAAAACAAAGACTTCATCCAATCGGCTATGGGATCATGAAACTCATGAAAACAAAATTTGGGCTGATCCAAAGAACAAGGTTGCCACTATACTGAATCTGCTATGTGAATAACATTATGATCTCTCCTATTCTGAAAAACAAAAGACTGTTGCAATATATTTCCATTGTTGTCAAATATTTCAAGTGAAGGATAAAAATGAAGCTTGTCTTCATAATCTTTTACAGGGGTAAGTATATTTTTAAATTTATCATAAACAGGTAATCTTTGAACACGCACAAGATCAGGGACCTATTTATCATCCTTCTCTTCAATCACGGGTGAAAACAAATCGTAGGAAACCTCTTGAAAGACCCGACGAAAATCTTCTTCTGCAACTATTTCTTCATGAAAAGCATCATTTTCATAGATATAATATGTTGATGTGTACATTAGTTCTTTGGGATATGAATAATTAAAAGAAACAACTTGATCTTCATGAAAATTTGGAGCAACCTCAAAACTGCTAGAGACATTCGGGTCAAGGAAAAATGTGTCTACAGTGTTGCTATCACGAAAATCCTTATTATTAAAACAATCAATAGACTCTTTTTTTGAAACTAAAGAACTAGAGAAGGTTTTACATGGGGATGATTCCTCCTCTACATGGTCAATAGTTTTTTCTTCTTCATCCTTATAACCAGAAGAATTACTAAATGAATGTTGGATGTAGAATTCAAATTCCTTACAATAGTTTTCAAAAAGAAGATCAGCTGGATAAAATATTTTTAAATGATGATGAAACATAGTATCAAACTCTTGTAATGATGAAATACTTGAGGGAGGAACATATCTATACCATCCTCGAGCATCTCCTTCTAGTGAATACATGAACATTTTCATGAGCACATCCTCATGATTTATATCTAATTGATCCATACATTGATGAAACATAATGAGGTATTGTGCAGGATTATCCTCCTTCCTTTCTTTGAATACCGGTAGAAAATCTCCCCATTCTAAGATATGAGGTACAGGATGTGGGAAACCAAGAACTGCAGAAACGTTAAGAGGTGCAAACCTTCGAGCCAAAAAAATAGAAAATCCATTTGACATTATGAAATTGTGGATTCGCCACTGGATCTGTCCTTCATGGAGTCATAAGGTGAATGATGCATTTTTTATTGTGTCGACATCATTTTTTCACCATAAAATTCTAGATCTAAGCTTTGGCATTCTCCCGGGGAAATTCTTCAACTTTGTCCCAGACAATGTCGCCTAAAATGTTAGCACTAGAAGTTGTTCTTAGACTGATTTAATAACAAGACTAATACCCATCATAATTTGAATAATTAAATCAATTTTATGGTTGGTGGATTAGCAAGAAAGAACAAGAAACAGAGTAGCAGACTGTCTGCAGAGACATTCCATTGGGCATGGAGTCATAAAATTCTACAGATCAAAGGAAATCAAGCTTCCTACCAAAAAAAAGGGATATATAATGATGAACGGAAGAATGAAGTAGATAACACGAAGAATAAATATTCATCAAGCATTGATCCTCTTTGCAAAATGAATAAAAAGAATACTTGAACAAAAATCATGAAAGAAAGAAATCACTGCAAATCCTTTACAACTCATGAATCTCCTACCCATGAAAAACCATTTATCCTCAATTTATTAAATTCATTCAAGCAATATGAAAATGTAAAATGGAAAATAGAGAAAACACAATTTGATAGTAACAACTCTCATGAATCTCCAATGGAAGAAATGTTACATTCTGATATGCCCAACAGGCTTACAAATCAACATACATAGCTAAACTACCTCAATCTCTCCTCTAAATCTCTCTCGTCTCTATTTGGAGTCCTATCACTCATTAAATATAAAATTACATCAATAATATCTCTAGGAGGTCGCAACCTACTCCATGCATTGGATTTTATGCCTTAGACATATGTGGCAAACAAAAAATCCAACTAATTACTTGATTCTTGGAAATTGTCTTTTAGAATAAATGAAACTGCAACCATCTCATTGCATGGAGATTTAATGGATCTGAATATTAGGTACAAGTGTCCCTTGGTGTCTAACTAATCTCTGAGAACCCATTCAAAACTCCTCATACAGGTAGAAACCCTCCTATAGCTTGGATTTATCAGACTGTTAGAGTTTGCAGCGAAATTTCAAGACTTGCTGCAAACTTTCCTATAGGTGATGATTTCAAATTTTCTCCCAAACTACAAAATAGGTTAGGAGGATTTTTGGTCAGAAAATCAATGGTAATATGGTTCCTCTTCACACCAAATTTTCGAAGAACCTAGATCGACATTTAAAAGTTATGATGAAAATACGATTTTTGTGTGTACCAGTTGAGTAACAAGTTTGCAATTGATCCGAATTTAGGAGAAGAATGAACTAATTTATAGAATCAATACAATAAACACAAAGATATGAAGAATAACATAGATATCCATTGAACAATATCTTATATTGAATAATGAAATAGGATGAAACTATAAAACTGCAAAACTAAAACACTTGCTCGAATGGTGGTAGCTATCTCTGAGAAGAGATGTGGCTACTACGTACATCCATCTGAGAAGAATGGATTACAATGAGGATCCAGAGGCATTTTTTATGTTACTTATGAATTATGAAACCCTAGACATCCAAAAAACTAACCCTAGAAGGTGAAATGCCAAAATTCATTTGGGCCCCTATGGGTAATTTGGTGTAAGTTGGTACCTCAACTTCCCAGGGTCATAAATTTTTCATTCGACCTCCGTTTTAGGTGCGTGATATCCCATTGGAAAGGTACTTAAGAGGAATACACATTATGTTGTCAAAATCTAACTCCATCTACAGTTTGAATGTGGTGAGCCAAAAAAACAACATTTAGGGCCCCAAAACGGGCCTAGAAGTATAACAAGATGTGTTGACATGAAAACATACAAAATAAGCCAGTTTGATTAGGAAGAGGACACTAGTATCCACCTGGAGGATGTGTGGGGATTCAGAGAGCCCCAGAAGGTTAGAATCCACAATTAAAAACAGTTACTGAAGAACGTGCTGAAAAAACATGGGCAAGAAGAGCCAGTTGGAATAGGTTGGTGGCCACCAATATCCACCTAGATCAATCATTCCCCCTTAGGAAGAAATGGTCTCCATTGTGTTGAGTTCCCTCATCAGGTGAGGAAAATTATGTTGGATTTGGACTCGGGTGAGCCACTTTCCTTGGTGTAGGATTTTCCCTACATTGACAACCCGATAAAGCTAGATCCTCTACTGACAAGTTCCCTTGACTTGTGTTTCCACTATCTGATCAGTGGAGGCTTGTTCCATGTAGTTAGGGTTGAGATGTGTTGGTCTCAATTATTTTTCGATCTCTGAGGTGTCCAATGATGGTGGAAAATATGGCCGAAGGAGGTCCACATTGAAAACTGGATGCAAGCCAAGGAAGGGTGGAGTGTTGAGCTCAAAAGCATTGCTACCCAGAGCCTTGGTGATAGTGTAAGGCCCATAGCAAAGTGAGAGAAGCTTATTATGGGGCCCCGTGAGACACTCCTTCTACAAATTTAACCAAACTTTTTCGCCAACCTAAAACTAGTGTGGTACCATGTGTTGATCATGGCATTGCTTATACTTATCATTGGATTTCTACAAAATCTCCTAGACTTGTTGGTGGATGTGTTGAATCTACTCAATGAATCTGGTGGCTTTGTCCATCATAGACTAATCATGGGAATATTTTGTCTATGTGGTGGCAAGAGGAAGTGCAACATCAATGGGTCCCAAGGGTTGGAATCCCAGACCCACCTGAAATGGGCTATGACCAGTGGAGCTATGGAGAGCCCTGTTGTAATTGTGTTGAACATAGGGGAGGCTCTCGTCCCATGTATTTGGTTTCTTATAATTTTACATGCGTAGGATGCGCATAATAATTTGATTGACGACCTTTGTTTGGCTGTCATTTTGGGGGTGGAAAGTAGTGTATTTTGTGAGCTTGGTGTCCAACAGAGACCAGAGACTCAACCAAAATGTGTTGAGGAATCCATTGTCTCGATCAGAAATGATGATCTATGGTATCCAAAAGTGGACCCACACTCATTCCAAGAATATCTTGGAATTATATTCTACTGTGGTATTCTTCTTGTAGGCTGTGAGGATGGCCATCTTCGAAAACTGATCAATGACCACACATACGTAGTCATTTCCTTGCTTAGTGGACGACAAGATAAACATGTAATCCATTGAGATGGATTCCCAAGGTGTCTTAGGAATAATAAGAGGGGTGTATAAGAATTGCTTCTTGATGGATGGCTTGGAAATGAAACAGGCAGTGCAAGACCTAATATACTTGTTGAAGTGTTGTCGAATTTTTGGCCAATAAAATGTTTTTGAAGAATGACCAGAGTTTTCTCCATGCCAAAATGTCCTGCCACCCAACTGTAGTTTGCTTCCCAAATCATCTTTGCACACTCGCTTGTAGGAACACAGATATGACCCGGGTGGCATAAGATTTCATCCTGAATGTGAAAATCGGTGACAGTTGCACCTGTACCCAAGAGGTGATAGGTGGTGGTGAAGTCTGGATCTTGTTGATAAATTTGGGGCCACTCAGATGCTTCATGTCCATAGGAATGGAGCACAGTTGTGAGTGCAACCATAGGATTCCGATTGAGGAATTCAGTGACACAATTGGAGATACCTATCTTATACCTAATGTTGAGATGGAAATGTTGCAGGTAGGTGGACCACTTCTGATGGAGGTTGTTCTACAATTTCCCCTGTGTCTATATGAACTATAGAGGCTTGTGATCATTGTGTATGATCGTCTCTTTTCCCAGAATGTAATGTTTCCATTAATGAAATTCTTTTACAATGGTATACATTTCCTTGTCATAGGTGGGGTATTTCCAGACAGTTTCGGAGAGTGTCTCACTATGGTATGCCACTGAATGCTTGAGAACTACACCCACAACATTGTCAGATGCATCAGTCTTAATCTCGAACGGTTGTTGCAGATCAGGAAAGAAGAGTACTGGAGTTGAGCACAAGCGATGCTTTAGATAATCGAATGCTCATTGTTGCTCCTTCCCCCACACGAACTTTTCCCTACCACCTCCCTTAGTCACATGGTTGAGGGCCCATGTAATATGGGAGAATCCCAACACAAACCATCGATAGAAGTTGGATCATACCAAGAATCTCTAAAGCACGGTCAGTGTGGTTGGCGCTGGCCAGTCACGGATGACTTGGATCTTAGTTGGATCAACATGTATCCCATGCTCATCAACAATGTAGCCCAAGTATTGGACCTTGTTCATGCCAGAAGAGCATTTTTCCAAGTTGGCATATAGCTTGTGTTGTTACAAAGTGCTCAAAACCTACTAAATATGTCACATGTGCTCCTCCCACATCCTGCTGAAGATGAGGATTCCATCCAAATATAGCACCAAAAATGAGTTGGTGAAGGGTCTCAATACATCATCCATCAACCTCATGAAAGTGGCTGGTGCATTTATTAAGCCAAAGGGAATGACTAGCCATTTGAAGCGACCTTCTTTAGATTTGAAGGTTGTCTTCCATACATTAGTTGGTTCGATGGGAACTTGGTGGTAGCCAGACTTTAGGTCCATCTTGCTGAATAAATTTTCCCCCTTGAGTTGGTTAAGAAGGTCATCAATCCTGGGAATGGGGTATCAGTTCCTGACTGTGATTTTTTTAAGGCTCTGTAATCCATGCAGATTTGCCACGTCCCATCCTTCTTCTACACCAGTACAACTGAGCTTTTGCAAGGGGAGGAGATGGGTATGATGTGCCCATTTTTAAGCATCTCTTGGATCTGTCGCCTGATTTCATAATTTTCCATCAACGAGCGATGATAGACTGGTCCATTAGGTAGAGGTGCGTCGAGGGTCATATCAATTGGATGCTTGACTTGGTAGTGTGTCGGTACCTCTATAGGTGAGGAGAATATGTCTCTGTATTCTTCCATGATCCTGTCCACTTGCTTCTACTTCAAAGAGAGGCTATGTGTAGAGGCCACGGATTACTTTACTACATTGCTTAATAGATTTCAAGAAATAGCAGTATGTGACACTACCTCTGGTATCATGTACAATTGTCTACCCAAAGTAATAATAACACTACAAGGTCTAGACTAATACACAACACGATGCTTCCAAAAATATGGTTGTCCTAAAATAACATCACAAACTTCAAGGGGAGAAATATCACACAGTACCTCATCTTTGAAAGGCTTGATGTCGTAGGGAAGGTGACATTGTTGGGTGACACAAAGATCTCTTCCTTGGAAAAGCCATCCGATGGTGTAGGGTTGCGGTTTTAGTGTCGTTGGTAGATCTAGCCACTTGATGACCTCTTCTGAAATAAATTTCTTCTGAATATCACTATTGACAATGAAATGAAGAGAAGCCCCCTTTACCCACATCTACGAGTGAAAGATATGTTCCCCTTCCTCTGGTTCTTCTGGTTTGCTTGGTTGAACTTTGGTGGTAGAGAAAGTGGCATTGGGTTCAGCATCGATAATCTGCTTCCCTCCTTCAGGTTTTGATTCAGAATCAGAATCAACGTCTGACTCGGAATCCTTCAGTTTGTCCATGAGGGACTTCTTGGAGTGACATTCTTCAGTGTTGTGCCAAGGAATTTTATGGTTCTCACACCATTTTCCCATGTCCTTCTTCATCTTCTCATTTCCCTTCTTGTGTTGTAGCTTGGACTGGTTGTCCTGAGGATGGCCATCTCAACTTGGTCCCTTGTTGTGTGGGTTGGGACTGCCTTTTCCCTGCTTCGACTATGAGGGGTTTGCAGATCCAAACTCTTTCCTTTTCTTTTTAAATTTATGCTCAATATTGACAGCGTATCTATAAGTTGTGCCCAATGAGGCGATGTCCAGAAACTCCATTTTTGTTTGAATGTATCTATGCAAACAACTCTGGTATTTGAGCACCAGATGATGCTCAGAGTCTTTGATACCCAATTTGGTGCATAGGGTACAAAAAATATTGGTGAAATATGGTATTGTCTGGTCCCTTTCTTGGCGTAGGGTGGTCCATTTGATATATTAGTCCTTTTAGCTTCCAACAAGGTAGTATTGTTCTTTAATAGTATCCCAGAAGGAATCCCATGTAGGGGCCACCAAAAACATTGTGTATTCCTCCACGACCCTTTACTCAAATTAAGCATCCCACCAGTATTTAACATGGGGAATGACCTTGAGGAGTGAAAAAGTGATCTTTTCCATATCATAAAAATTGCGGACTGAAAAATGCCCTTCAAGAAGATTCAGTCATTTATCTACAACATCGGCATATATGAGTCCTTCAAATAATGGAATATCAAAATTTACTTTTACCTTGAATGGGGTTGCATGGTCGCTTGATGAAGATGCTTCTCCTGTGGGTAGTCATCAAAGGATCTGTGCGAAGTTGTCCATCATTTCATTCCTTTGTCACATGAGGGCTTCCTCGAGCAACATTTTAATAGGATCTCCTACTCCATCATATTTATTTTCGTCCCCCATGGGTTTTTTTCAGGCTCGGCGTGACCAATCTTGTAATGGCTCAATTGGTTCGAGTCCCAACTTCCTATACCAAGATCTTGTTGGAGACATGCACAAAGAAAAATAAATGAAGAGCAGACCACTCTGATACCACTAATCTAGATTTAGGAGTGGAACAAACTAATTAATAGACTGAATATAAAAACAAAGATATTAAGAATAACACAGATATCTAGTGAACAATATCTTCTATTGAATAATGAAATAGGCTGAAACTATAAAGATGCATAACTAAAACACTTGCTCGAATGGTGGTATCTATCTCTGAGAATATATGTGCCTACTACGCACATCCATTTGGGCAGAATGGATTACAATGAGGCTCCAAAGGCCTTTTTTATATTACTCATGAATGTCGAAACCCTAGACATCCAAAAACCTAACCCTAGAAGGTGAAACACTAAAATCATGTGGGCCCCTATGGGTAAGTTGGTACCTTAACTTCCCAAGGTCGTAAATTTTTCATATGACCTCTGTTTTAGGTGTGTGATGGCCTGTTGCAAAGTTCTTTCAGAGAACTACACATTCCACCATCAAAATTTGACTCAATCTATAGTTTGACTACGGCAAGAAAAAAAAAACAATGTTTAGGGCCCCAAAATGGCCCTAGAAGTACAACAAGATGTGATGACATGAAAACATACAAAATAAGTCAGTTGGATTAGGTGAGAGGCCACCAGTATCCACCTGGAGGATGTGTGGGGATTTAGATATCCCCATAAGTGTAGAACCTACAATTACAAATAAGTACAAATGAATGTGATGAAAAACAACGGACAAGAGGAGCCAGTTGGAATACGTGGGTGGCCACAAATATCACCTGGATCAGCAGTGCGCAGTAGATTTTGAAGTGTGCAATGAAGTTTGTAGCGCACAATGAAGTTTGCAGCACACAGTTGAGTTTGCAGCGCATAGTGAAGTGTGCAACGCACAGTCAAGTTTGCAGCGCACAAATGCAAATGGAAATGAGGATAAGAAATGATAAAGATTCCTTTTGAAACTGACCATTGGAGATGTTGGATGATGGCCGGGAGCTAAAACCAATATTGGTGCTAACATTGGATCCCACTGGGGAATGGAATTCTCCCTRSAAGATGCCAAGAACTTRTAGTTCCAATGCCTTATCCATTTTGAAAATATAAAACTTGTAGATGTCCATCATGCACTACAATCAACTTGAATTGAAAACTATGAATTGTTCMTGCCTGAAGTATACTTCAWCTCTTTATTGGAAATTAAAAMATTCACACACTAGAAACACACCTCAAAATATAATCTTACCACATTGTGTAAACTGAGGGAAATTATTGAAACATCAAGCTTATGTATCTACAATTCCTATACTAACCAATTGAAGAACCACTTTTCTCATGTATATACAAATTTMCAAAATACCCAATCAAGCCACTGATTTCTTGGCATGGTTTTATGCTTGCATCTGTCTGAAAAAACATAAAAATAATTTAATGTGTGCAACAAAAAATTCTTAGGCAGCTCATACTCACAGCAGCAAATAAAGACCATGCCCATATTGTCAGTGTGTGAAGATTTTGAAAACAAAGACTCCATCCAATTGGCTATGGAATCATGAAACTCATGACAAAAAAAATTGGGTTGATCCAAAGGACAAGGCTACCATTGTACTGAATCTGCTATGTGAATACCATTATGATCTCTCCTATTCTAAAAAACAAAATATTGTTGCAATATATTTCCATTGTTTTCAAATATTTCAAGTGAAGGATGAAAATGAAGCTTGTCTTCATAATCTTTTACAAGAGTAAGTATATTTTCAAATTTATCATAAAAAGGTAAACTTTGAACACATGCAAGCTCATGGACCTGTTTATCATACTTCTCTTCAATCACAGGTGAAAACACATCGTACGAAACCTCTTGAAAGACCCGAGGAAAATCTTCTTCTGCAACTATTTCTTCATGAAAAGCATCATTTTCATAGCTATCATATGTTGATGTGTACATTAGTTATTTGGCATATGAATACTTAAAAGAAACAACTTGATCTTCATGAAAATTTGGAGCAACCTCAAAACTGCTAGAGACATTCGAGTCAAGGACAGATGTGTCTACAGTGTTTCTATCACCAACATCCTTATTATTAAAACAATCAATAGGTTGTTCTTTCGAAACTAAACAACCAGAAAAGGTTTTACATGGGGATGGTTCCTCCTCTACATACTCAATATTGTTTTTTTGCTTCATCCTTATAACAAGAAGATTACTAAATGAATGTTGGATGTAGAATTCAAATTCTAGATTAGTTTTCAAAAAGAAGATCAGCTGGATAAAATATTTTGAAATGATGATGAAACATGGTATGAAACTCTTGTAATGATGAAATACTTGAGGGACGAAGACATATATACCATCCTCAAGTGTTTCCTTCTAGTGAATACATGAACNAGTTTTCAAAAAGAAGATCAGCTGGATAAAATATTTTGAAATGATGATGAAACATGGTATGAAACTCTTGTAATGATGAAATACTTGAGGGACGAAGACATATATACCATCCTCAAGTGTTTCCTTCTAGTGAATACATGAACATTTTCATGAGAACATCCTCATGATGTATATCTAACTGATCCATACATTATGAAACATAATGAGGTGTTGTGCAGGATTATCCTCCTTCCTTTCTTTGAATACTGGTAGAAAATATCCCCATTCTGATATATGAGGTACTAGATGTGGGAAACCAAGAACTACATAAAATTTAAGAGGTGCAAACCTCCAAGCCAAAAAAATTAGCAAATGCATTTGACATTATTAAATTGTGGAGTCGCCATTGGATCTATCCTTTATGGGGTCATCAGGCGAATGATGTAGTATGTATTGTTTCAACAATATTTTTTCAACATAAAAGACTGGATCTAAGCTTTGTCATTCTCCCAGAGAAAATATTCAACTTCATCCCCGACAATGGTGCCAAAAATGTTAGCTCTAGAATTTTTTCTTAGACTTATTTAAGAACAATCCTAATACCCATCAAAATTTGAATAATTAAATCCATTTTATCGTTGGTGGATTAGCAAGAATGAACAATAAAGAGAGCAACAGACTGTCTGTAGAGACATTACATTGGGCATGGATTCATAACATTCTACAGATAAAAGGAAATCAAGTTACCTACCAAAAAAAAAAGGGATATATAATGATGAACAAAAGAATGAAGTAGATAACACTAATAAGAAATATTCATCAAGCAATGATCCTATTTGAAAAATGAATAAAAAGAATACTTGAACAGAAATCATGAAAGAAGGAAATCACTACAAATCCTTTACAACTCATGAATATCCTACCCATGAACAACCATTGATATTCAATGTATTAAATTCATTCAAGGAATATGAAAATGTAAAATGGAAAACAAGGAAAACACAATCTGATAGTAACATCTCTCATGAATCTCTAATGGCAAAAATGTTACATTCTGATATGCCCAAGAGGCTTACAAATCAGCATACACAACTAAAATTCCTCAAGCTCTCCCCTAACTCCCTCCCATCTCTATTTGGATTCATCTCACTCATTAAATATAAAATTACATCAATAATATCTCTATGATGTGGCAGCCTACTCCATGCAATGGATTCTATGCCTTAGAGATATGTGGAAAACAAAAAATCCAACTAATTCCTTGATTCCTGGAAACTGTCTTTTAGAATAAATGAAACTGCATCTATCTCATTGCATGGAGATTTAGTGGAGATGAATATTAGGTACAAGTGTCCCTTGGTGTCTAACTTATCTATAAGAACCCATTTGAACCTCCTCAAACAGGTTCCAGCCCTCCTACAGCTCAGATTTATCAAATTGTTAGAGTTTGCAGCGCAATTTCAAGATTCACTGCAAACTTTCCTGTAGGTTATGCTTTCAAATTTTCTCCAAAATTATGAACTATGTGAGGATGATTTTTGGTCAGAAATTCAATGGTAATATGGTGCTTCTCCACACCAAATTTCAAAAGAACCCAAATCGACATTTAAAAGTTAAAATGAAAATACGATTTTTCTATGTACCAGTTGAGTTTGCATCACAGAATTGAGTTTGCAACGTAGTAGAGTTTGCAACATCCAGTGAAGTTTGTGGCATGCATTGAAGTTTGTAGCGATCAATTGATTTTGAAGTGCACAGTGAATTTTGCAATGCACAATCAATTTTTCAACGCACAGTTTCAAATGGAAATGAGGATAAGAAATGATAAAGCTTCCTTTTGAAATTGACCCTTGGATATGTTGGATGATGGCCAAGATATAAAAACAATATTGGTGCTAACATTGGATCCTACTGGGGAATGGCATGCTCCCTACAAGTTGCCAAGAACTTGTAGTTACAGTGCCTTATCCATTTTGAAAATACGAAACTTGTAGTTTTCCATCATGCGCTACAATCGATCTGAGATGCAAACTGTGAATTGTTCCTGCCTGAAGTATACTTCTGCTCTTTATTAGAAATTGAAACATTCACACATTAGAAACAAACCTCAAACTATAATCTGAGAACATTGTGTAAACTAAGGGCAATTCTTGAAACATCAAGATTATTTATTTACGATTCCTATACTAACCAACTGAAGAAGCACTTTTCTCATGTATATACAAATTTCCAAAATATCCAATCAAGGAATTGATTCTTGGCCTGAGTTTATGCTTGCAGTTGTCTGAAAAAAACATAAAAAGAATTTAATGTATGCAGAAAAAAATGCTTAGGAAGCTCATACTCACAATAGAAAATAAACACCATGCTCAAACTGCAAATGTGTGAAGATTTTGAATACAAAGACTCCATCGAATCGGCTATGGGATCATGCAACTCATGACAAAAAAGTTTGGGCTGATCCAAAGGACAATGTTGCCATTGTACTTAATCTGCTATGTTAATAACATTATGATCTCTCCTATTCTGAAAAACAAAAGACTGTTGCAATATATTTCCACTGTTGTCAAATATTTCAAGTGAAATATGAAAATGAAGCTTGTCTTCATAATCTTTTATAGGAGTAAGTATATTTTCAAATTTATCATAAATAGATAAACTTTGAACACACGCAATCTTAGGGATCTGTTTATCATCCTTCTCTTCAATCATAGGTGAAAACACATCGTAGGAAACCTCTTGAAATACCT
>SNQJ01S0034911.1:182545-227023 GCA_010110895.2 Picea sitchensis
TTTTCTTCCCCTCTCCCCCTCTCACATTCCGTTTCTTCCTCTCTTTGCATCCCCCCTCCCTACATCGCAAGGAAATAAATGGCCTTGACCTATACATGTCAATACCTAGACCTAAACCTAGACATGTCAAAACCTAAACCTAAACCTAGACATAGCAATACCTAGACATGGCAAGACCTGGAGCATGAACTAGACCTATACGATGACCATGACATAAAACTATACCATGAACTAGACCGTGACATAGAGCTAGAGATAGATTTAGACGATGACCTAGAGCTTGATGTAGACCATGACCTAGACTCCCCTAGCTCCATCTAAGCCTAGAAATAACTTATACTTAACCTTTAACCCCCTCTACACTCGAGCCTTGAGTGTACTATGCATATACCTTTTGTACAACCCTTTCACTCACATCACCCACATAACCTACATCTCAGTTCTATAACAATTAATATATCCTTGATAACACTTTCAATCCTAACCCCTTAGGTCTTAGTTGTCCCCATACCCCTATACATCTTTATTCACAAATATTTTTGGTATATAATAAATGCTATATTCATTTCATTAAAAGTGCACACACGCTCTTGTGACTTGATAGAGTTGTAGTTGTTTCTTGTTTATGCTCAGCAAGAAGATGCACACGTTCATAGATCACACATGCACTATAGTATGCACATGTTCTAGGAACGCGCACATGTTCCTGCTGGGATTTTTTTGTGCCAATCACACACCACTACCTCATATATCTCAAGGTCGAAAAATAATTTACGACATCTTCACACAAATATAGCGCGCACACGGAAGTTTTTATTATTTTAGACTTGTTGTTTGATTCAAAGACAATATTTTTCTATTTCCAGACCATTGTAGGAAAAATTGGAAGACAAATTTTTGAAAGTGGAATTGGAATTGTTGTTTGTATATTCTTGTGTATTCTTGGAATTGGAAGACAAATTTGTCCAATTGGCATTGTTGTTTTTGTCTTCTTGTGTGTTCTTAGAATTGGAAGACAAATTTTTCCAATTGGAATTATTGTTTTTGTCTTCTTGTGTGTTCTTGGAATTGGAAGAAACATTTGTCCAATTGGAATTGTTAGTTGTGTAATACCAAGACAAATTTATCCAATTGGAATTGGAATTATTAGTTGTGTCTTCTTTTGTGATACGAAGACAAATTTCCCCATTTGGAATTGGAATTGTTAGTTGTTCCTTATTACATAATACAAAGACAAATTTTTGGTGAGGTGTTTGGAAGCCATTTTTTCTATTTAAACTTGGGGAACTGACGGATTCGAGAAATAAAGTCATCGATAAAAGAGAAACCGATAAAAAAGGTATAAGAAGAAAGAGAAAAGACAAAGTTACGTATGTCAAAGCGTAGGCTTTCAGAAGAGGGAAATTTAATTTCTAGTGGAATAGATGTTGTTGTTGTTTCTCCTCCATCAGTAGAAGCAAAGCACAAGATTTCATTAGAGATAAATCCATCAAATATCTCATCAAGATAGCTTGTTGTGGATGACCAGATGATGGAGTATTTTCTTGGAGCTGATTATACAATGGATGAAATTAGAGAAGCAACTAATGTACACCATTGTGGTGAAGAAGTTTTTGTGGTGCAATATCTTGTTGGATAGTAAAATGTTCCAGAAACTAGTCAATTCCATGTCCACTCTCCTCCCAGAGTTTATCCTCTAGTGATTGAAGGGGAAATAACTGTAAAATTGTTAACTCCACAACATCGAGGTCAAGAGTTCCAGAATAGGGGTTCATCATCACTACCTAGATTGAACACTATGTGGTGAATAACTCATAAATGCATTCAGGTCGATTAAAGTGGTCTAGAATCACTTGAAGGTAAGTTAACCATACTATTCATTATCAGTCTTATAAAATCATTAAAGAATATTTATAACAAAAATTCAATGCTACTAAATGTCAATTATTTTTAGCTTTGTTAAAATCTAGAAGTTTGACTACTGTTAGGAGAATTTTAGGCATTAATATAGTCAAAAGTGTAGAAATAAGTCATCATATTCTAAAAAACCTTGTAGATTTTTTTCAAAGAATTGGTAAGAAATATCATTCTAAATACCAGAATGCAACCCGACATGTCTTGTTGTTAGAAAAGTGGGTGTGCTTGTTTAACCATAGACAATATAACAATATTGTCACCCAACTGTAGGCACGAATGCCACCCCCGAGCACCTTGACCTTGAAAGAAAGAAGAATTTGGGTAGAAATTAAATAGCCAACCAAGGCTAATGCACTAAGCAAAGATAACCCAGACTTATAAGAAATTCCAACCCAGAAAGACCAAAATTACAGGTTGCAGTAACTGCAGCTGCAACAGCTCCCCAGAATTGCGCACTACTGGATTTTTGCAGTTGCGACTTGTGTGTATCAAATGAGCTCTGACACCTTATATTTTTACTTCTCTTTCCAGGATGTCTGGGCTGACTTCTCTTTATGGAGGCTAAAGACTCATTATAAAATATTCTCTTTAGACGACTTTACTTCTAGGATTATGTTCAAGTCTTTTAGGGTTTTTCTTGCTTCGTGGAATATTCTAATCTCATCAAAGGTCACAAGTGGAGTTTAACACCTCTTGCATATACCATCATATAAACACTCTCTCATAGCTAGGGAGGTATAAAAGGAAATGGTCTTGAGCAAAAACATACCATTCAACCGGTAGCATCATCATACCCACACAGACTATCTCATGAGCACTGTCAACATTATCCAACTAGATAATATCCATGACAATTAGTATAATGTTATTGGATAGAACACAACTCTGTCTATTCATAGTAGTACATAACTACTATCTAGTGGTACACAACCATACCAAGAAGCACAAGACTAATAACCAGTGACACATAGTCACAATCAATGGAACACATCCACCACAGTAGTATACAAATACTGTCCAGAGACATAGAGTCTCTACAACAGTCATATCATCTGATATCAACCTGCATAAGCAATATCATGATACAATTTTAGTCATCTGGGCCATTCTTCCACTCACATCTATGACATATGGAAGAGCATCTACCCTCATACAATAAAAGCATCAATCATGGGCTATCTGGACTATTCTTCTCAAGCATGGAAGAATAAATGTCCATGATTTTTGAGCCTTGACCATTCACCTGACTGGGCCATTCCTCCGCAACTAATCATAGTGAAAACTAGATATAATGGGTCTTCCCTAGGGAATGCCTATCCCTGATTGCTGAACCTGGACCATTAAGCTAACTAGGACATTCCTCCGACACTAAACATAGTGCAACCTGGAGAGAATGATTCTTCCATAGGGAATGACTATCTGGACCATTTCCTAAGGAAATGATTGTCTTGTACCAACCTCTAAAGGTACCATTCTTCAAAACTTATCACAACTATGAACTTCGAAAGAATGACTACCCAACGAGGTAGACCATTCTACTTGACCACTACTGAAAGTGACTGCCAAGAAGAATGATTGTCCTAGACCATTCCCCCACACTGGAGACAAGGGGAATCACTATCTATGGTACATAATCAATCTATTGGACCATTTTCATTACGAAAATGATTGTCCAATCTGGACCATTTTCCGAACTGGAAAATGCTTGTATGTTAGAAAATCTCAAGCCACTTTTTGAACTTGAAAGGAACTGCCCATCCTGGACCATTTTCCAAATTGGAAAGTTACTGTCCATAAATCAATGATATATTAGTGCTCCCTCCCAACCTGGAGAGCCATATATTCCCTTTAAACTAAGGGAGTTATCTCCATGATCCCCAACTTGTCTCGTAAGTATGAAAACTTTATCCTGGACAAAGGTTTTGTCAAAATATTTGTTTTCTTCTCATCTCTGTAGATATACTGGAGCTTCACTTCTCCTTCCTGGAATTTATCTCGAATAAAGTAGTATTTGATCTCAATTTGTTTCGACCGTTCATGAAACAATGGGTGTTATGATAGGCTTATACAACTCTGATTGTCACAGTGTATTATGTCTGAATCTGGAACTTGATCAAATAATACAGAAATCAACTTTCTCATCCATACTGCTTCTATACATGCCTCACATGCTGCGATATATTATGCTTCTAATCTGTTAAGTGTGACATAATTTTTTTCCTACTATCCCAAGATATCATAACGGAGCCCAAGCTGAAACACATCCCTGAAGTACTCCTTTTTTCTTCTACACTCCTTGCCCAATATGAATCTGTGAATCCATGAATTTGTATATCACTGGATGAGGTATATCTTAAACCATAGTTTAGTGTCCCAAAAATATATCTTAGAACATGCTTTGCAGCTATCCAATGCTCATGTTTGGGTTCCACCTAGAACTGGCTTAGGGTGTTTACAAGAAATAAAATATCTGGTTGAGTATTCACTAATTACATCAATGACCTAATCAATTTTCTATATAGGGACGAGTCTACTAGATCAGAATCCATGTCTCTTACTTTTATTATATCCGTGGTCATAGGAGTGTCCATGGATTTGCAATCTAACATTCCAAACTTCTGAAGAATCTTAACTGCATACTTTCCTTGTCCAAGGAATACTTCACCATGCTTCTACCATATTTCTAGTCCCAAGTAATAATGCATGAGACCAAGATCTTTCATGTCGAACTCAGAAGCTAGTTCCTTCTTACATTGGGTGATGAGAGACTCTTCAATTGTCAAGAATAAATTGTTGACATACAACAGTAGAATCAAAGGTGCATTGTTCATGAATTTGTATTAGATATTTGGATCTGCATGACTCTTGGAGAAACCAAGTCTTATTAAGTAGCTGTCTATTCTGGAATACCAAGATCTTGGATCTTGCTTGAGTCCATATAGGGATTTCTTTAATCTGCAAACACGAGTGTCTCTGGAGTGTACTTAAAATACTTGAGGTTTTTCAATGTATATTTCTTCTTTGATTGCTCCATTGAGAAAAGTTTTCTTTACATCAATCTGATGTAAATTCCATCCCATGGAAGCAACAAGAGACATAATGGCTCTAGTAGAAGTATATCTAGCAACAGGAGAAAATGTCTTGTCATAGTCTTCTCCCTCCTTCCAAGAGAACCCTCTAGCTATGAACCTTGCTTTGTATTTTTCCATGCTTTTGTCTGCTGCATGTTTGATCTTATAGACCCATTTTGAAGTTACTACTGATTTTTCTTTGGGTTTAGGCACAATTTTCCATACATCATTTTTCATGATGGAATGGTGTTCTTCTGTCATCGCTTCTTTCCATTGTTTATTTTGAGCTACCTCTTCAAATGTGGTGGTTTATTCATTTAGAATATTTGTCATACATGCTGCATAGCTGGAGAATATTTTGGGCTTTTTTCTTTTTCTGAAGGTGCCACTTGGGGATTTGAGTTTTTCTGCTTCTTGTAGAGTATCTTCAAGCCAAGCCAGACATTTCTTGGTTTTAGGTACAATCATTGATTCAATAGGTTCACATGGTTGCATCGGATGATCAAGTTGTTATGTTTCTTCATTCTGACTTTCTGGAAGACATGTGCTTTCTTATTTAGGCTCTTCATACTCTTCTTCTTATATAATTTCTTCTATGTATTTATTGAAAGCCATATTTTCATTGAAGGTTATGTTTCTACTGACTTCAACCTTATGTTGTTCTAGAATACAAATTTTATAGGCTTTGGATGATTCACTGTATCCCACAAATATGCCCTTCTTTCCTAAGGGTTCTAATTTATTCCTTTTATCCTTGGGGATGTGAATGTAAACAAGGCATCCAAAGATTCTTAAGTTCTCCACATTAGGTTTATTTATTGAGAAGGTTTCTTCTGGAGTCATATCCTTCAATGTGTGGTGGGGAATTCTGTTATGAACATATATTTCTATCATGGCTTCTTCTCCCCACAAATACATAGATAAACCTTGATCGTTCATTAGTTCCTTCACAGTTTCTTCAATAGATTTGTTCTTCCTTTCTGATACACCATTTGGTTGATTATTATGAGGAACAACTAGCTCCCTCCTAACCCCTGGCGATTTGCAAAAGGAAACAAATTCCTTGGATGTGTATTCTTCTCCATTATTTGTTCTCAAGGTCTTGATTTTTTTTCTTGTGAGGTTCTTTATCTCTTCTTTGAATTCTTTAAACTTGATGAACAATTCATCCTTTGTCTTCAAGAGATATATACAAGTATTTCTTGATCAATCATCTATGAATATTACATAGTAAAGAGAAACTCCTAGAGATTTGACTGGCATCAGACCACAAACATCTGAATGTATTAGATCTAGGATTTCCTTAGATCTATTATTGCTTCTTGAGAATGGTTTCTTAACATTCTTACCAAGAGCACATCCTTTGCAAATTATTTCATGTGTATATTGTAGTTCTGGTATTCCTTCAACCATATTTTCTAGGAAAGGTAATGCTTGATAGTTGATATGAGCATACCTTCTATGCCAAATTTCATTTGTATTGACTTCATCATGTGCAAGAGATTCATAATTTCATTCTAGTAGTCTCTATAGTCTTCCTTCACAGGTTCCAATAACTCTAGTGTTCTCTATGTTGGAGTGTCTAGACCAAGATAATAATTTTCCATCTACAAAGGCTATTCTATTTCCTTTGTCTTCTAGGAAATATATGGATACACAATTATTTTCTAAACCAAGTACATATAAGACATTTATCAAATGAACATTGTTACCTATTTTCAATTTGATGGAGGCTTGACCAATTCCTTCAACTGGATAGGTGTTCTTACCTCCAATTTCTACCTTGTAGGATGTCCTCTTTTCATTCAGATTAGAGAGTGTGACTTGGTCTCCTATCATATGCAGGATCTCCATGCATCAATTATCCACATGTCATCTTCAGTTTCCTATGAGGTAGTGGTAGATGATTTGTCTTTTCATTGTAGTTTATGTTGATGGAATGGCTGGTCAAGCTTTGATTTTGACCAAAAAATCAAAATTGACATTTTTCATTTCTAAGAGTGCCAATAGGTGCGTTGGACTAAAGAGCACTAGAATATCATATCCTTGAGTAGGTGTTCCATCATAAGGTGTTGGAAAATAGTTTTAGGGTTTTGTTGCATCTTCTATTAACCCTAGTGACCTTGCTTTAGTAAATGAACACACTTTAGAAACCCTAGCGAAAATTATTCAACAAGATTGATAACTTTGTAAGCGAAAGCTCCCTTCCGATTAGGTTAGATTGAATGGAAAGAGGTGTGGGACCATAACACAGTAGAAATGGGTGTGCTCATTTTAACAATGAAGACATTATAGCAATATTGTCACCCAACCAACAGGCACAAATTCCACCCCAAGCACCTTGTTATGCATTTGTATTGTAATGATTTAGAGACAACCGATATTCCCCCTAAAGAAAAATCATGAAGTCCCAACCAAAGAGACATATGATTTTGTCCTCAAAAGCAAACTCAAGCGATGTTCCCTCTGCACCATCCAACCCAAGATGCTAAAAAATATTTGTTTATCAATTAGATTTTCTAACAAAATAAAACTCAAACCTCATTCAATTTTGAAAGTGAGTTGGCAAAAATCAAGATACCCATTCCTCTAACAAAATTAATGAACAAGAATGCTTACAAATCAAAAGTGATCAAAGCCCTGAACATAAAACCAAGAGTGGGTACATACACAATGAACATTGCTAATGATCAACCAGAGTTATTGTTTGGGCTCGAAGTTGATGGAAAATATGAAAGTGGTGTTGTACCCCCATTTTACATCAGTTTAAAAATTCATGAAAAAGCTGCATAATGCCATGCTTTGGACAAAATAAAACTCAAACCTCATTCAATTTTGAAAGTGAGTTGGCAAAAATCAAGATACCCATTCCTCTAACATAATTAATGAATAAGAATGCTTACAGATCAAAAGTGATAAAAGCTATGAACATAGAGGTAGGTACAGATACAGTAAATATTGCTGATGATCAACCAAAATTATTATTTGGGCCTGAAGTTGATGGAAAATATGAAAGTGGTGTTGTACCCCCATTTTACATCAGTTTAAAAATTCATGAAAAAACTTTGCATAATGCCATGCTGGACCTTGGTGCTTCCTACAACCTCATGCCGAAGGATGTTATGGAAAAATTAGGACTTGATATTACTAGACGATACAAATATTTGTATTATTTTGATTCAAGTAAAGTAAAATGCATAGGTCTTATCAAATATTTGTGTGTTACTTTAGCCCAAATACAAGCCAAGAGTATGGTGATGGACATAGTTGTTGCTGATATACCTCCTAAATATGGAATCTTATTGTCTCACTCATGGGGAGATAAGTTACAAGGAACCCTTCAACTGGATATGTCTTATGCTACCATTCCATTGTCTGGTAAACATAGGAGACTATATAGGGAGACACTGAAGAAATATATGGTTAGTAGTCAGGATAAACCACACAATTATCCTTTATATTCTATTCATTCAGACCTTGATTATTTTATTTTGTACAATGATGGAGACATGGAAAGACAAATTGCCAATCTGGAGAATGTTGTTTATAACATTGAAGAAGGTAAAAGAGTTCTTAAATAAGACAAAACAATGATGGTGGAATTTGATACACAAAATGAACCTCTATGGAGCTTATACTTTGATGGGGCCGTTTGTAAAGATGAACCAGGAGTTGGTGTGTGGGTTTCAAATTAAAAAAAAAATCATTCAGAAGGTCGTTCCTATAAGTTGAATTTTCAATGTACCAACAATATAGCATTATATGAATCCTTAACACTAGGTTTGCAGCTTTTAAAGAATCTTGGTGCTAAGAGAATTTCAATTCGGTGTGATTCTGAACTGATAATAAAAAAGATCAAAGGTGAATACTCTACTAAACATTAAAGATTGAGAGCCTACAGAAATGTTGTCCTAGATTTTTTGGAATGCTTTATTGAATATGACTTGTTAGCAATTCCCAGAGACCATAACATTCTTGCTGATGGTCTAGATACCTCAAAAACTAGTTTTAAGATACCATTTCATCCTAATCACTAGTACACAGTCGAAGTAAAGAGTAGACCAACTATCCCAGATAACATCAGGTATTGGCAAGTTTTTGGAAATGATGAACAAATTGAAATTTTTTTGCAATCAAAGAATGAATTTGAATGTGCCAATATAGATGTTTATTTTTATGATGAATGAGAAAATGTAAATAAAATAAGTTTATAAGAAATGAATAAAAAAAAAGAAGATTTGGACATTTTTCAATTGAAAGAAATGTTTTTCCTAGAGGGTTAGTCCCTTTAGAGGAGTTGTTTGATTTTGATGATGTGGCCAAAAAGCCTAAAATTGAACCTACTGGAAAGGAAGTTGAAGACTGCAACATAGTAATTGAAAAAGAACCAAAGATGATTAAACTGTCTAATTTTTTATCTCCTAATAAAAAATAGAAATATATAAAATTATTCAGAGAATTCATAGATGTTTTTGCATGGAGTTATGAAGATCTGAAATCTTATGACACTAGCATTATACAACATAAAATTCCCATAAAAGAAGACCAAAATCATTTTAAACAAAAACTTAGGAGGATTAACCCAAAGTTGATGCCTCTGATAGAAAAATAATTAAAAAAGATGTATGATGCTAGGATCATTGTCCCATTAAGATTTTATAAGTGGGTGTCAAATTTAGTTCCAACTATAAAGAAGACTGGAGAAATCATACTGTGCATTGATTTCAGAAACGTCAATAACACCTCTCTCATAGATAACTACCGCTTGCCCAAAATGGATCATATTTTGCAGAAGGTAGTTGGGTCCAGTATAATTTCTCTGTTAGATGTTTTTTTTGGTTACAATCAAGTTTTAGTTCACCCTGATGATCAAGAAAAAACAACATTTACTACACCTTGGGGCTCTTTCATGTATGTGAAAATGCCTTTTGGTTTAATGAATGCTGGAGCTACATTTCAAAGAGAAATGGATTTTTT
This sequence comes from Picea sitchensis, assembly GCA_010110895.2. Lineage (NCBI taxonomy): Eukaryota > Viridiplantae > Streptophyta > Pinopsida > Pinales > Pinaceae > Picea > Picea sitchensis. The sequence goes on from SNQJ01S0034911.1 coordinate 192,511, forward strand.
TTTGTGGATGAACTTGGCACATTCATTGTTATATACCTATATTATATCACTATTTTTTTCAAAAACAGATGAGGAACACATGCTCCACCTAAGAAGTGTTTTGAAAAATGCAGTAAATTTGGAATTTCCCTCAATCCAAAGAAAACATTGTTTGGTCTAGAAGAAGGTAAACTACTAGGAAATATCATATCAAAGGATGGAATTAATTTGATCCTAGAATAATTGAAGCTATTCAAAAAATAAATCCTCCCAGAAACATAAAATAATTACAATCTTTCATTGGAAAAATAAACTTTCTAAGAAGATTTATCCCTAACTTGGCAGAACTTCTAAGAAATATAACAAATATTTTGAAAAAAGGCACACAAATAAAATGGACTATAGAAGAAAAACATTCATTTGATCAAGTTAAACTAGCCTTAACACAATCCCCTTTGCTTATCATCCTTGATTTCACAAAAGATTTCCTCCTTTTCTCATTTGCATATGAACATACAATTGCAACAGTTCTCTTGCAGAAGAATAATGAAGGCCATGGGCAACCTATTGATTTCTTCAGAAAATCCTTGAGAGATGTTGAAGTGAAATACAACATCATGGAAAAAAAATATTTTTTTCTGGTAAAAGCAATCAAAGATTTCAGAGTATACATTATTCACTCACATATAATTTCTTATGTCCCAAACTCTGTGGTAAAATATATTCTGACCCAAGATGTTCTTGATGGAAAAAGGGGTAAATGGATTGCTATTATCCTTGAATATGATATTGAAATCAAACCTATCAAGCTCATTAAGGTTCAGGGATTAGCTAAATTAATGGTTGAGTCCAATTTTCATGCTTTGGATATAAATTTTCTAGATGCAATGGATGAAGAAGAAGAGCAAGTGACTCCACCAGTTACAGAGGATTTTTCAACCTCTCCTTGGTATGAAGACCTGATTTTTGTCTTACATCATTTACAAGCTCCTCTTGGTTTAACCAAGACTAAAGTTAGATTTCTTGAACTTAAAGCTATGAAATATTGTATTTTGAATGAAAATTCATATTGGAAGGATACTGGAGGGATTTTATTAATTTTTTTATTGAAATATGAGGTAGATAAATATTTTCATGAATTTCATGAAGGAGATTGTGGTAAACAATTAAACTGGAAGACCACTGCCAAAAAAATTCTAAGAGTTAGTTTTTACTAGCCAACCTTATTTGCAGATGTCCACAAGAAAGCGACCTCATGTCATAATTGTCAAATCTTTGAAGGAAAAAGGAAATTACTACCTTTATCCTTGAAACCAATATCAATTGAAACTCATTTTCAACAATTGGGTTTGGATTACATTGGAGAAATCCATCCACTGTCTTCAGGCCATCACAAATGGATCCTCACAATCACTGACTATTTTACCAAGTGGATTGAAGTTGTACCTACAAGGCAAGCCACTGATGTTGTGATTATGAATTTTTTAGAAACTAACATTCTTTCAAGATTTGGATGTCCCAGGAAGATCATCAATGACAATGCAACAACATTCAAATAAAAGAAGATGGTGGAGTTTTGTAGAAAATATCATATTACTTTAGGACACTCTACTTCCTATTACCCTTAGGGGAATGGATTAGTAGAGTCTTCCAACAAGAGTCTAGTCAATATCATCAAAACGTTGTTGCAGGATAAAAAAAAATTCATGGCACAACAAGCTGGTCAATGAATTACGAGAATACAAACTTACTACTAATAGATCAATTGGCATGTACCCATATCAATTAGTTTATGGAATGGATGTTATTTTTCCCACTTATTTAGGTGTCTCTGTCATGAAATTATTGCAGGAAGTATCGATAGAACCAAATGGCATCCATAGGAGAATTAATCGGACCATACAACTGCAACAGTCCAGAGAAGAGGTCTATAAACAAACTCAAGTGATCTAGGAAAATATTAAGAAGGTCTATGATAGAAGAACCAAGGATGATGATTTCTAGATAGGAGACAAAGTATGGAAATGGGATTCAAGGAATGAAGAGAAGGGAAAACATGGAAATTTTGAGAATTTATGGAAAGGCCAATACATAATCCATGATTATAGAGGAAGCAATGAATTCTTGATCAAGGATATGGATGGAGGAGATATTCCAGGAGGACCTATCAATGGCAGAATGCTCAAGAACTATTTTTCACTTGAGTAAAATAATTTCTCCCCTGGTTCATTTTAAATACCATTTTAATTTTTACTCTGATGAGCGGGTGACTTATATTAGAGGTTGAATCTTGAAGAGAAGGCCCCAAGCTCATAATCAGTTGTTACCAGGTTTACATCTACAATAAAACTAATCATATGTAGAAAGTACTAGAGAAGATGATTCAAGGCGATCAATAATTGGTTCTTGGCACCTCACAGGGAGAGCACCATCCCCAAGTGGAGACACTGTTATATCCCTATATTTCATAGTATCACTTGGTGATTGAAATTTCTTCTTCCATTCATTTTACATTGTAAATAATATTTCATTCTTCAAATGATTTCCAAAAAGGAAAAGATAAAAAATAGTAAAAAATGAAAAGAGGGTATAAAAGAAAAGAAAAGAAAAGAAAATAAAGAATAGAAAAAAGAGAAAAAAAAACAAGAAAACCCCATCAAAAGAAGACAAGTTTGAATCATACTGTCTAATCATGATCAAACATCTTAAATTGGTTGTTGATAGGTTAGAGAATAAATTTGGTCAAAATGTCTAATCATGGCCAACGTAGGTAGGTTAGAGGAATAATTAATCCAAGAGTCTAAGATGGATTAATGTGTTAGATGCCTAGGTTAGGAGATAGGTGAGGTGATTTTTTGTCTCGAAGAAAACTGAAAGGGGTTTGTATTTCAAAATACACCCTGTGTTGATTAAATTTGGTTATTTTAGAAGAGGGAAATAAAATTATAATGTAAACTGTTCAAAAATGCAAGCTTTATGCTTATGGTGCATGTTTCTATCTTAAGTTTAGGAGTGGACAAGATATTTTTTCTTGTAATGCTTAATCTCTTCACATATCTCCATTGGCGACATCCACCTTTCCCCGATCAATGGTTCTCAACCTTTTTTGCCTCCCTGACCTGTTTACCTTTAATGTAGGAGGGGGGGTCCGAAAATTGGTTTTTCCCACCGTCGGTCCCACATAACGTGGCACATACTCAACATTTCAGACCCCCCCCTCCTATTTCCACTTACCGCTGACCCCCGCCCTCCGAAATCCACCAAACCAAAACCCAATACCACTCACTTCCCCCCACCACAACTATCCTATCACTAGATGTCATTTGTCCCACTCCACATGCCCATTAGCCAATTAAAGTTTTCCCCATGACCGTTAATTGTCCCGTAACGACCCCATGCCTTAAGGGATATCCTCTATACACATTAAAACCCCATTTTATATCATGTTACATTGTTTTCCAAGAAAGTCATCATGGAGACTGCGCCAAACCATGTTGTCAAACTGATCACCACCATCTCTCACTGTCAACTGATGATTTTCATCTCGGTAATACAATTTCACCATCTTTTTCACTATAAATTCTGTGAATCATGGCCTCCAAGTTTAAACAATGCCGACACATCCTAGAACCCAATCATTCCCCCTCCTGTTAACCTCGACCACATCCTTCTGGCGGATAGGGATTACAAAGTTATAGAGATGAGGTGCGAATTCAAATTCTTTGAATTGCGCTCTTGGCTGAAAGAGATTTTCCTCGACCAGAGTGATGAGATTGGACTCTGCGAGTCCAATCTGCCTCTGTATATGTTTCCTCAGACTCACCACTTCCCTAAATTTGTCCTCAGATGCCAAGCCAGTTACTTTCCCGACCAAAGAGCCATTGCCTCTTCCATAGGTGAAACACAATTACCCCCGAAGCCATTGACTAGATGTTGCAAATCCCTAGAAATGACTCATCCACCTCGTTCTCTATTGAATCCCTAAGTGATTTATACCAGAAGATGACTTTTCCCCAAAGAGCCTAGATCTTTGAGATCTTCCTTCCTGAATATTCCCAATTTCCCAAGAAGAATCCACCTTACCCATCTTCCATTTTCACAGTCAAAGTCAATCCGATCATATCCATGTTTTCTTACTTGTTAGGTTATTATTCATATGAATGGGTAGATGAGATTATTTTAGGTTTTCTATCCATATTTTATACACATGAGAAGGTTTCCATCAAGTTCAATTTCAATCAATTTCTGGTTGATAGTATTCATCATCAATTCTTCAATTTTCGAACAGAAGGGATGTTCATATACTCCTCAATTCTGGTCTACATGTTTCTATTGTACCAATTAGATAGGTTCCCTTGTGCACTTCAAAAGTTAAATCAGGAAGGAAATCCACTATTAGTTACATCATGGACCTCATTGGTGAGGAAAAAATCAATAGATTACAACTTTAAGGATTTCATAAATCAATTCATTCATCGAGTTTTTTGTATGATGAACAAAATCACAAAGCCAAGGTCCTACACCTATTTGATCAAGCTAAGACAAGGGATTGGTATTTATACTAAAACTATATAGAGATAAGGGTGTATGGGTGTGAGCTGCCTCCTTACAAATTGCCCAAATACCTCCCAATGAGGATTTTTGCACTAGAGTACATAAGGAAAATGGTAAATTTAGATGAGATTCATTTTGTTGCAACAAAGAAGAAATCCCAACTCAGAATCAAGACTCAGATTGGCCCTTTCATTTGTAACATCAGATCAACATGAGAACAAACAAATAAACTTTTGAAACAAATGAGGTTTCCTCTGAGTTTCACTAGGACATATGACCCATTTGGTGTCATTTCTGAAATTAGGACCAAACAAAAGAGCACTCCTTATGTACACACATAGAGGCCATAGGTGAATATATACATGAACTAGGAAGATTGGCATGAAAACAGATTACAAGAACCAGAGGAGTAGCCTGTCTCTGTAATCACTTCACAGAATAATACACCCCAAAAGAACGTAGAGAAAATGGCAGGGAAGGATGTTTCTCCTTCAGCCACAGAGGTATCAACTGAGGATTTTCAAGTATACAGAAAGAGGGCTAAAACTAGTCATACAACATTTTTTCTCAAGGAGGGAGAAATGGAGTCCACCATAATTTTGGAAGGACCAAACTCTTCAACCCATTCAGATAGTCTATTTACAGGATACCCATCATCACCAACATCTCAAATAAACCCAGAAACTACTCTGACAGCTGAATCAACCCATGGAAAAAAAGAGTCAAACATTTTTGACAAATATAAACAGATCAAGAAAAATAATGAGCTTCTCAACAGTAGCACCTACACTCAATTCTGGAAGAAGAACTCTACTGATCAACAAAAAATGTTGTCATATTTTGACATAGAAAGAGGGATAATTCAAATGGAAGTTCCCCATCCAAGAATAGTTGCAGATTACTAAAAGACTACTTTTGAATTTGATGTAAAAGATGTCCATCCAGTGGACCAGATGGATATGCATAGATAGACAGGAGAAATTATATTCTCAACTTTGAAAAATACCTCAATGAATGATTCTAAATTGCAGGTATCCCTAAATAATATCCAATCTTAATTAAATATTGAGAATATCTCTTCTTTGGCCAAGGATAAAAAAATAAAATCACTAGAAGAGTTGGTTCTTAAGATTGGGTATGACCCAACAAATGTCAAAGAAGCAGAGGAGATGATAAATAAAAAGAATGTTGATATAACATCTATTAGAAAGCAACTGAAGCTTCCAATAACAGAATATTCACAAACCAAAGAAGTGGCTAAGACTGAAAGCCACAAAGAAGAGATGTGAAAATTAATCATGGAACAAAATGCACAAATAAGGGAAATGGAAGCAGAAATGGACAAGATGATAAAAAAAAAGGATAAAAATGTGCAACTAGCCATGATCCCATTGGATGCAGTTCCTATGACAAGGATCGGGCCAACATAAGTGTCTACATCAACAACAATCCCAACAACAATCACATTGACAATCCCAATACAAATCTCAGATGCCTATGATAAACTTGTAAAAACTATGGAGGATATGTCCATACAAGGGGAATAAATTCAAAAATTACAGGAATAAATAAAGACATTGCAGGAATTGAAATCAATGTTCTAGGATAGTCATCAGGCGAAAATTCATAAGTCTCAAAGGCTCAGTAAACAACTGCACCAATTAGGGAAAGAGACTATCATGGTAAATACCCTAGCCCAAGCTAAGAAAAACATATGGATAGATATAATCAAATCCATGTCAGATATATGGCCCTCCATATAGATTATTTTTTAGCAACATGGATTAGTGCAGAAAGCCAGGGGAGAAATCGAAAATATCAAGGAAGAATTGGGAGAAATACCAATAGATGCCACGTAGCTCATCAAATTTCTAAACTCAAAAAAAAAACAGGAGTTAGAAGAGCTAGATATTGAGGACATAATTGAAACCATCCTTGAGATCAAGAAGGTTCTTACCAAGAAAAGACTAATGTTGCAGCTGGAATAAAAATATCAAGTGATGGATATAGGTGTGCGGAGGTTCGTTAGTAAATTTGAGGTGCTACACAAGAAAGGGATTCCTGGATTGTTAGTACTGAATGAAAAACTGATCACTCTGCCTGATAACAAACATAAATTGAATACAATGGCGAAGGACAATTCAAGTTTGCAGGGATACAGGGAAGCATCACTAGTAAATATTTTCTGGAGACACTACAGTTTGACCTAAGCATTCAACATGAAATCAAGCATATCTTCATCACAAAACCTACTTTTTCCAAATACACAGAGATGGATTAAATATACAGAAAATTACTCAATATTTACATCCCAAGTAAAACGAGGTGGGAAGAGCTATGCACATTACTTGAGTAAAGACATTTTTTTTTCTAGTCAGCAAGGAGAAACAACTAGCCAAAGTCAAAGAGACGATTCATCAACCACTTCCACCAAATCAACACCAGAGATCTGAGAAAATCTACAAGATTCCTACATTTTTGTATTTAGAGATTTAGTTATTTTAGATATTTCTCCAAAAAATCATGATCGTTTATGATAGGATCTATTGTAAATAGTTGTATAAATACTTCTCTCTTCGAAGTATTTTGGTGGATTTTTTCATCCAAAATCTATTGTGTAAATTTTCAAAGGATCAACCAATAATAAAGAGAGCCTTATTCACAGAATTCTCGTGTCAGACTGTTGGTGATGTGATTTATTTCTTTGTCTAATGTTTTTTCATTCTTTGTAATCATTTCATGTGTTTCCAATTCTAATCATTCAAATAAAGTTAAAGAAACAAAATTTATTTCATTATACTCTGTCTCTGGTTTTTCAATGATCTTCATGTTTTTCATCTGAAATTAAGTAAAATAATTCTTAATTGCTCTTCTACTTAGTGGAATTTCCCCTCTTTTATCCTCATTCATTTTGTTTAATTTAATTAGATCCAAATAATTATACTACCCTTCCCTGTGGAGAAAACCTTATAAAAAGTTGGAACAAATCCTTATCTTTAAATACATACCCCATAGCCCAATGGAAAATTAAGCATTCATTTAGCCAGATATTTCAAAAAAAAAATCAAACACTGAAATTTCATAACTAGCCTAACATTCTAAACTCAAACAAATCTAAATCCTATAGAGAGATCCCTCTTTGAAGCTGGCAGGGCTAGATCCCAGCTTCCAAAGTGGTTTGGTATTTACCTTTGTCTTTTCTTCTACAACCTATGGAAATTACAGAGTGCTAATATAATCATTGACAGTAAAGTAAATACACAATATTCAATCACGTAACACATGATCTATCATGGTTCACCCCTCATGGTCTACGTCCACAACGATTTGGTTTCTCTACTCTTTTATTATGGTGTTTCCAAAACTACAACATTGCGTGCATTAAAACTCTCCATCAACGGGTGGAGATCTACAATGAGGCAGACTAGATCACACTAGGCTCTTCAGCCTATGATCTAGCCCTCAATATCTACCCTATTTCCCCTCCTCATCTCAACAACTTACAAAACAAATCAGATTTTACATTCATTTTGTCTTCGAACGACATAGTAACAATGATCAACCACTATTGAACCATATTTGAACCCTGACCTAGACCTCTTAGGTACCTACTTATACATGTTTTTGGTTTACCAACCATTACATATTATTACCAAAACCATAGCCCTATCATGGATAGGTTTTCTTGCATGCGCACCTCACATGTTTTCCTCTTTTGTATGCATGTCTGTCTTGCACATGCTTATTTTCCTACATGTGTGTTTGTATTTCACGTGCTTCTTTTCCTGCATGTGCATCTTCCTTATACATGCTTCTTTTCCTGCATGGACATTTTCCTTACATGTCACGCTTTTACCTAAAACTGGGCCTACGCCCAACACACTACCTAGTCCACTATGTGGGAGTGTTAGTCTTGTTAGAGATAACCCACCCTTTTTATGGGAAAATCATGAGATAATATTGAGTGGCTATGGTCGATGGATGACTCATGATCTCAAGTCATCCATATTCCCTCCATTTTGGGTACCAAATCCTAACCTAAGGAGTGAATATCTCAACCATTCCCTTGATTTACTATGGTGGTTAAGACTCCCAATTTGCTATATAATCAAGCCCATTCAAGGGCTTGAAGAGAGAAAATATTGAGAGTATGAAACCTCTGTTCTTGAGACATTCAAGAGAAGAAAGGATTGGCAGGCCTGAGATTTCAAAAGGAATCTTTATCATTTCTTATCCTCATTTCCATTTGAAAATGCACACTGCAAGCTTGATTGTGCACTGCAAACTTCACTGGATGCTTCAAACTCAACTGAGCGCTGCAAACTTCACTGCGCGTTGCAAGCTTCTCTGCACGCTGCAAACTTCTCTGCTTGCTGCAAACTCTGTTGCACACTGTAAACTCAACTTGTACATAGAAAAAACGTATTTTGGGAGAAAAGGTGAAATCATCACCTACATGAAAGTTTGCAATGAATCTTGAAATTGCATTGCAAACTCTAACAGTCTAATAAATCCAAGTTGTAGGAGGGATTCCACCTATATGAGGAGGTTCAAATGGGTTCTCAAAGATCAATTAGACACCAAAGGACACTTTTACCTAAGATTCAGCTCCACTAAATCTCCATGCAATGAGATGGATGCAGTTGCATTTCTTCTAAAAGAAAGTTTCCAGGAATCAAGGAATTAGTTGGATTTTCTGTTTGCCACATATCTCTAAGACATAGAATCGAATGCATGGAGTCGACTACGACCTCCTAGAGATATTATTGATGTAATTTTATATTTAATGAGTGATATGATTCCAAATAGAGATGAGAGAGAGTTAGGGGAGAGATTGTGGCAGTTTAGCTGTGTATGTTGATTTGTAAGCCTGTTGGGCATATCAGAATGTAACATTTCTGCCATTAGAGATTCATGAGTGTTGTTACTATCATATTGTGTTTTCTATCTTATATTTTCCATTTTATATTTTCATCTTTCTTGAATGAATTTAAAACATTGAGTATCAATGGGTGTTCATGGGTAGGAGAGTCATGAGTTGTAAAGTATTTATAGTGATTTCCTTCTTTCATGATTTCTATTCAAGTATTATTTTTATTCATTTTGCAAAGAGGATCATTGTTTGATTAATATTTCTTCTTAGTGTTATCTACTTCATTCTTATATTGATCATTATATATCCCTTTTTTTCTGGTAGGCAGCTTGATTTCCTTTGATCTGTAGAATGTTATGACTCCATGCCCAATGGAATGTCTCTATAGACAGTCTGTTGCTCCCTTTCTTGTTCTTTTTTGCTAATCCACCAACCATAAAATTGATTTAATTATTCAAATTCCGATGGGTATTAGTTTTGTTCTTAAAGAAGTCTAAGAACAACTTCTAGTGATAACATTTTTGGTGCAAGGGACAAAGTTGAAGATTTTCCCTGGGAGAGCGACAAAGCTTAGATCTAGTCTTTTATGGTGAAAAAAGGTTGTTGACACAGTATATACTGTATCATTATCCTGGCGAATCCATGAAGGACAGATCCAATGGAGACTCCCTAATTTCAGAATGTCAAATGCATTTGCTGCTATTTTGGCTTGGAGGTTTGCACATCTTAACTTTTCTGTAGTTCTTGGCTTCCCACATCCAGTACCTCATATATCAGAATGGGGATATTTTCTACCAGTATTCAAAGAAAGGAAGGAGGATAATCATGACAACACCTCATTATGTTTCATCAATGTATGGATAAGTCATATATACATCATGAGGATGTGCCCATGAAAATGTGCATGTATTCACTACAAGGAGACGCTCGAGGATGATATAGAACTCTTCCTCCCTCAAGTATTTCATCATTACAAGAGTTTCATACCGTGTTTCATAATCATTTCAAAATATTTTATCCAACCGATCTTATGTTTTAAAACTTTTGTAAAGAATTTGAATTCTACATCCAACATTCATTTAGTAATTCTTATGTTTATAAGGATGAAGACGAAAAAACTATTGATCATGTAGAGAAGGAGTCATCCCCATGTAAAAACTTCTCTAGTTATTTAGTTTGAAATAAGAGTCTATTGATTGTTTTAACGATAAGGATGTTGGTGATAGAAACATTGTAGACACATTTTTCCTTGACCCGAATGTCTCTAGCAATTTTGAGGTTGCTCCAAATTTTCATGAAGATCAAGTTGTTTCTTTTAAGTATTCAGATTCCAAAGAACTAATGTACACATCAACATATGATAGCTATGAACAGGGATGATTTTAAGGATGGAAATTTATTTTAAAATGTAGAAACCTTGGCGAATCTTACTAATCCTTCATATGCCAATTATAAATGATTGGCGATATTTTTGTAAAAATATTCAAATTTCTAAGGATTTAATATAGTTTTTATAAATTTTTGGCGATTTTTAAGGTAAAATAATTTTATCCTATAAAATTTGGGCGAATCATTTTTAAAATATCGAATCTCGTTTTTGGAAAAACCATGGAAAATTAGCCCATGAGCGAAATTTATCCCCTAAAATCATCCCTGGCTATGAAAATGATGATTTTCATGAAGAAATAGTCGTAGAAGAAGATTTTCCTCAGGTATTTCAAGAGGTTTCCTACGATGTGTTTTCACCTATGATTGAAGAGAAGGATGATAAACAGATCCCTAAGATTGCGTGTGTTCAAAGTTTATCTATTTATGATAAATTTGAAAATATACTTACTCCTATAAAAGATTATTATGATAAATTTGAAAATATACTTACTCCTATAAAAGATTATGAAGACAAGCTTCATTTTCAACCTTCACTTGAAATATTTGACAACAATGGAAATATATTGCAACAATATTTTGTTTTTCATAATAGGAGAGATCATAATGTTATTAACATAGCAGATTAAGTACAATGGCAACATTGTCCTTTGGATCAGCCCAAACTTTTTTGTCATGAGTTGCATGATCCCATAGCTGATTCGATGGAGTCTTTGTATTCAAAATCTTCACACATTAGCAGTTTGAGCATGGTGTTTATTTTCTATTGTGAGTATGAGCTTCCTAAGCATTTTTGGTCGCGATACATTAAATTTCTTTATGCTTTTTTCATTAACCTAAAGCATAAACTCAGGCGAAGAATCAATTCCTTGATTGGATATTTTGGAAATTTATGCTGTCATAAATCAAACAAATTAAATCTTGATGTCACAATTTTATTTACATTAATGTTCTCGACATAGTTTGAGGTTTATTTCTAATGTGTGAATGTTTTAATTTAATAAAGAGCAAGCGGTTTCCGTGAACAATTCACGCCATCTCAAGATCGATTAGCGATTATGGAAAAACTGTTAAGCTACATTTTCAAATGATATAGTAATCGAATTCACAAGTCCTTGGCACCAGGAAGTACTATCTCTGAGGGAGCCAATGTTAACACCATTATATCTTTTAGTTCTTGGCCATCATCCAACATATCCAAGGGTCAATTTCAAAAGGAAGCTTTTATCATTTCTTATCCTCATTTTATTTGAAACTGTATGTAAAATTGATGAAAAGCACTAATCGTATGCCCAAAATCAATTGATCGCTATAAACTTCAATGCATGCCACAAACTTCACTGGATGTTGCAAACTCTACTACTGCCAGTAAACTCAATTGTGTGCGCTGCAAACTTAACTGTTACATAGAAAAATCGTATTTTCATCTTAACTTTTAAATGTCGATTTTGGGTTCCTTTGAAATTTGGTGTGGAGAAGCACCATATTACCATTGATTTGCTGACAAAAAATCATCCCTTGCTATAGCCATAATTTTGGAGAAAATTTGAAAGCATAACCTACATGAAAGTTTGCAATGAATCTTGAAATTGCACTGCAAAATCTAACAATTTGATAAATCCGGGAAGCAGGGAGGGCTGGAACCCGGGGTTTAGGAGGTTCAAATGGGTTCTTATAGATAAGTTAGACACCAAGGGACACTTGTACCTAATATTCATCTCCACTAAAACTCCATGTAATGAGCTGGTTGCAGTTGCATTCATTCTAAAAGACAGTTTCCAAGAATCAAGGAATTAGTTGATTTGTTTCCTTCTAAATATATCTCTAAGGCATAGAATCCATTGCATGGAGTAGGTCACACATCATAGAGATATTTTTGATGTTATTTTATATTTAATGAGTGAGATGAATCCAAAATTAGAGACTGGAGGGAGTTAGGGGAGAGCTTGAGGAATTTTAGCTATGTATGTCGATTTGTAAGCCTTCTTAAATGAACATTTTTGCCATTAGAGATTCATGAGAGATGTTACTATCAGATTGTGTTTTCTCTATTTTCCATTTTACATTTTCATATTCCTTGAATGAATTTAATACATTGAAGATCAATGGTTGTTCATGGTTAGGATATTCATGAGTTGTAAAGGATTTGTAGTGATTTCCTTCTTTCATGATTTCTATTCAAGTATTCTTTTATTCATTTTTCAAAAAGGATCATTGCTTGATGAATATTTTACTTAGTAAATATCTTACTTAATTCTTTTGTTCATCAATATATATCCCTTTTTTCACTCGTAGGTAACTTGATTTCCTTTTATCTGTAGAATGTTATGAATCCATGCCCAATGTAATGTCTCTACGACACTGCTGCTCTCTTTATTGTTCATTCCTTGCTAATCCACCAACCATGCACCACTTAATTATTCAAATTTTGATGGCATTAGGATTGTTCTTAAATAAGTCTAAGAAAAAATTTAGACCAACATTTTGGCACCATTGGTCGATGAAGTTGAATCGCTCTGGGAGAAATTTATCAAAGCTTAGATCCAGCCTTTTATGTTGAAAAATATTGTTGAAACAATACATACTACATCATTCGCCTGATGACCCCATAAAGGACAGATCCAATGGCGACTCCACAATTTAATAATGTCAAATGCATTTGCTAATTTTTTTGGCTTGGAGGTTTGCACCTCTCTTTTAAATTTTATGTAGTTCTGGTTTCACATCTAGTACCTCATATAATAATGGGAATATTTTCTACTAGTATTCAAAGAAAGGAAGGAGGATAATCATGACAACACCTCATTATGTTTCATAATGTATGGATCAGTTAGATATACATCACGAGGATGTTCATGAAAAAGTGTTCATGTATTCACTAGAAGGAAACGCTTGAGGATGGTATATATGTCTTCGTCCCTCAAGTATTTCATCATTAAAAGAGTTTCATACCATGTTTCATCATCATTTCAAAATATTTTACCCAACTGATCTTCTTTTTGAAAACTAATCTAGAATTTGAATTCTACATCCAACATTCATTTAGTAATCTTCTTGTTATAAGGATGAAGCAAAAAAACAATATTGAGTATGTAGAGGAGGAACCATCCCCAAGGGGAAAACCTTTTCTCGGTTGTTTGCTCAAAGAACAACTCATTGATTGTTTTAATAATAAGTACAGGGATAGAAACATCAGAGACACACTGCCCGAATTTAATGTCTCTAGCAGCTTTGAGGTTGCTCCAAATTTTCGAAGATCAAGTTGTTTCTTTGGCATTCATATGCCAAATAACTAATGTACACATCAACATACGATAGCTATGAAAATGATGCTTATCATGAATAAATAGCTGCATAAGAAGATTTTCCTCGGGTCTTTCAAGAAGTTTCCTATGATGTGTTTTTACCTTTGATTGAAGAGAAGTATGATAAACAGGTCCATGAGCTTGTGTGTGTTCAAAGTTTACCTTTTATGATAAATTTGAAAATATACTTACTCTTGTAAAAGATTATGAAGACAAGCTTCATTTTCATCCTTCACTTGAAATATTTGAAAACAATGGAAATATATTGCAACAATATTTTGTTTTTCATAATAGGAGAGATCATAATGTTATTCACATAGCATATTCAATACAGTGGCAGCCTTGTCCTTTGGATCATCCCATAATTTTTTGTCATGAGTTTCATGATTCCATAGCCAATTGGATGGAGTCTTTGTTTTCAAAATCTTCACACACTGACAATATGGGCATGGTCTTTATTTGCTGCTGTGAGTATGAGTCAGCTTCTAAGAATTTTTGTTGCAATACATTAAATTATTTTATGTTTTTCAATTTATACACTAAATACCATGCCAAGAAATCAGTGGCTTGATTGGGTATTTTGTAAATTTGTATATACATGAGAAAAGTGGTTCTTCAATTGGTTAGTAAAGGAATTGTAAATACATGTTTTGATGTTTCATTACTTTCTGCCATAATAATGTAAGATTATATTTTGAGGTGTTTCTAGTGTGTGAATAAGCTTTACTTCTAATAAGAGATGAAGTATACTTTTAAGGAATAATTTATATTAATCCTTGGTATCTTCCAGGAGAATTCCCATTCCCTGCTGGGATCCAATGTTAGCACCACACAGTTCGAATTCTACCATCATCCAACATCTCCAATGGTCGCCTAAAGGAATCTTTATCATTTCTTATCCTCATTTCCATTTGCATTTGTAAAGGCCAAGAACTTGATCAGGCGTTGCACACTTCTAATTATACTGCAAAACTCAACTGTAGGCCTAGCCATTGTGCGCTACAACTTCATTGCACACTTCTGTAATCTATCACAAGACTGCTGATCCAGTGATATTTGTGGCTACCCATTTATTCCAACCGCCTCTTGTCCGTTGTTTTTCATCACATTCATTTGTACTTATTTGTAATTGTAGGTTCTACATTTACGGGGGATATCTAAATCCCCATTGACATCCTCCATGTGGATACCGGTGGCCTCTCACCTAATCCAACCCACTTATTTTGTATGTTTTCATGTCATCACATCTTGTTAAAAATTCTAGGCCATTTTAAATGTCCCTAAACATTGTTTTTTTTCTTGCCGTGAAAGGTCAAACCATAGATTGAGCCCACCCTTGATGGTGGAATGTGTGGAAAGTTCTCTAGAAGACCTTTGTAATGGGCCATCACACACCTAAAACAGAGGTCATATGAAAATTTACTTAATCTGGGAAGTTATGTTCAACTTACCCATAGGGCCCCACATGATTTTAGTGCTCAAATCTTCTAGGGTTAGGTTTTGGATGTCTAGGTTTCACATTCATGAGTAATATAAAAAGGCCTTTGGAGCCTCATTGTAATCCATTCTCATCAAATGGATGTGCGAGAGGCACATATATTCTCTAGAGAGATACCAAATTATCTGAGCAAGGTTATTAGTTATGCATCTTATATTTCAGCCTATTTCATTATTCAATAGAAGATATCGTCACTAGATATCTGTGGTTATTCTCTAATATCTTTACTTTTATATTCAGCCTATTAATTATTAGTTTGTCTCCACTCCTAAATCTAGATTAGTAGTATCAAAGTGGTCTCATTTCCTTCATTTTCTTTGTGCATGTCTCCAACAAGATCTTGGTATAGGAAGTTGGGACTCTAAACTAAATTGAGCCATTACAAGATTGGTCACTGAGCCCAAAACCCATGGGGGACATAAATAAATATGATGGAGCAAGAGATCCCATTAAAATGTTGCTCGAGGCTCCTATGACAAAGGAATGAAATGATGGACAACTTCAAGCATATCCTTTGATGACTACCCAGTGGAGAAGCATCTTCATCAAGCCGCACTATGCAACCCCATTCAAGGTAAAAGTAAATCTTGATATTCCATTATTTGAAGGACTCATATATATGCCGAAGTACAGATAAATGACCGAATCTTCTTGAAGGTATTTTCAAATCAATTTTATGATATGGAAAATATCACTTTTTTCACTTCCTGCTCAAGGTCGTTCCCATGTTAAATACTGGTGGGATACTTAATTTGATAAAAGGGTCATAGAGGAATATTGTTTTGTAGCCCCTAGATGGGATTCCTTCTGGGATACTATTAAAGAACAATACTACCTTTGTTGGAAGCTAAAAGGACTAATATATCAAATGGACCACCCTACGCCAAGAAAGGGACCCGCATACCCTATATTTCACCAATATTTTGTACCCTATGCACCAAATTGGGTATCAAAGACTCAGCATCATCCGTGCTCAATACCGTAGTTGTTTGGTGTATTAGATACATTCAAAACAAAAAATGGAGTTTCGACACGCTTCATTGGGCAATAACTATAGATACCAATAATATTGAGTATAAATTTAAAAAGAAAAGGCAAAGAGTTTGTGCAAGAAACTCCCTCATAGTCGTAAGCAGGGAAAGGCATCTCCAACCCACACAACAAGGGACCGTTGAGATGGCTATCCCTCGACAACCACCCAAGCTACAAATACGTTAGAAGGGAAATGAGAAGATGAAGAAGGACATGGAAAATGGAGAACCATAAAATTCCTTGGCACAACATCAAGAATGTCACTCCAAGAAGTCCTCATGGACAAATCAAGGGTTCCGAGTCAGACGCTGATTCTGATTCCGATTCAAATCCTCAAGGAGGGAAGCAGATTATCGATGTCGAACCCAATGCCACTTTCTACCACCAAAGTTCAACCAAGCAAACCAAGAACCAGAGGAAGGGGAACATATCTTTCACTAGATGTGGGTAAATGGGGCTTCTCTTCATTTCATTGTCACAGTGATATTCGTAAGAAATTTATTTCAGAAGAGGGTCATCAAGTATAGATCTACCAATCCACACTAAAACCGCCAACCCTACACCATCGGATGGTTTTTCCAAGGAAGAGATCTTTGTGTAAGTCACCCAACAATGTCACCTTCCCTACCACATCGCTTCCTTTCAAAGATGAGGTACCGCGGTGGATATTTCTCCCTTGAAGTTTGTGATGTTATTTTAGGACAACCATATTTTTGAAGCATCGTGTTGTGTATTAGTCTAGACCTTGTAGTGTTATTATTACTTTGGGTGACAATTGTACATGATACCAGAGGTAGTGTCACATACTGCTATTTCTTGAAATCTATTAAGCAATGTAGTAAAGTAATCCGTGGCCTCTACACATAGCCTCTCTTTGAAGCGCAGAAGCAAGTGGCCAGGATCATGGAAGAATAATAGAGACATTATATATTCTCCTCACCTATAGAGGTACTGACACTCTACCGGGTCAAGCATCCAATTGATATGACCTCTGACGCACTCCTCTACCTAATGGACCAGCCTATCATCGCCGCTGATGGAAAATTATGAAATCGAAGCGACAGATCCAAGAGATGCTTAAAGGGCACATCATAACACTTCCTCCCTTGCAAAAGCCTTTGAAATCGGTGGAAGAAGGATGGGACGTGGCAACTCTGCATGGGATTACATTTTAAAAAATCACGCTACTGTGAACTCATACCCTAATTCCTCGTATTGATTACCTTCTTTACCAACTCAAGGGATAAAATTTATTCAACAAGATTAACCTAAAGTCCGGGCTACCACCAAGTTCCCATCGAACCAATCTATCGTATGAAGACAACCTTCAAATCTAAAGAAGGTCGCCTCGAATGGTTAGTCATTCCCTTTGGCTTAATAAATGCACTACAACACTTTCATGAGGTTGATGGATGATGTATTGAGACCCTTCAATTAAACTCATTTTTGGTGCTATATTTGGATGGAATCCTCATACTACTAGGATGGAGGAGAACATGCGACATATTTAGTAGGTTTTGAGCACTTTGTAACAAACACAAGCTATATGCCAACTTGGAAAAATGCTCTTCCCGATGGGAACAAGGTCCCACACTTGGGCTACATTGTTGATGAGCATGGATACATGTTGATCCAACTAAGATCCAAGTCATCCGTGGATCACAACAACTACACCGACCGCGTTTCTTTAGAGGATTTCTTGGCGATCCAACTTCTATCATGGTTTGTAGTTGGGATTCTCCCATATTACATGGGCCCTCAACCATGTGACTAAGGGAGGTGGTAGGGAAAAGTTCGTGGTGGGGGAAGGAGCAACAATGAGCATTCGAATATCTAAAACATATTTTGTGCTCAACTCCAAGATTTCTTTCCGATTCCAGAACAAACTGCTCGAGATTAAAGATCCATGCATCCGACAATGTTGTAAGTGTAGTTCTGCTATCTGGCATACCTGCAGGAGACACTCAAACTGTTCTGAAATAATTCCACCTATGACAAGGAAATGTATACCATTGTAAAAGAATTTCATTAATGGAAACATTAAGATTGGAAAAGAGACCATCATACACAATGATCACAAGCCTCTGTAATTCATATAGACATAGGGAAAATTGCAACAACCTCCACGGTGGTCCACATACCCGCAACATTTCCATCTCAACATTAAGTATAAGATAGGTATCTCCAATTGTGTCATTGAATACCTCATTCAACCTCTCATGGTTGCACTCACAACTGTGTTCCATTCCTATGGACATGAAACACATCCGAGTGGGGCCCTAACTTTATCAAATAAGATCCGTGACTACCACCACCTATCACCTCTTGGGTACAAAAATCACACCGATTTCACATCTCGTGATTTGTAAATTCATGCCAAATACACATCTCGTTCCTACAAGTGACCGTGCAAAGATGATTTGGGAAGCAAACTATTTAAGTGGGCATGACATTTGGCATGGAGAAAACTCTCGTCATTCTTCAAAAACATTTTATCGGGTCAAAAAATTCGACAACACTTCAACAAGTATATTAGGTCTTTGCCTGTTTCATTTCCAAGCCATCCATCAAGAAGCAATGCTTATACACCCTTCTTATTATTCCTGAAAGACCTTGGGAATCCATCTCAATGGATTACATGTTTATCTTGTCGTCCACTAAGTAAGGAAATGACTACGTATATGTGGTCGTTGATCGGTTTTAAAAGATGGCCATCCCCATGTCTCTTTACAAGAAGAATATCATTAGTGAATATAATTCCTAAGATATTCTTGAATGAGTGTGGGTCCACTTTTGGATACCATAGGATCATCATTTCTGATTGAGACAATGGATTCCTCAGCACATTTTGGTTGAACCTCTAGTCACTATTGAATAAGCTCACAAATACACTACTTTCTTACCCTAAATGACTTAAACAAAGGTCGTCAATCAAATTACTATGCACATCCTACGCATGTAAATTATAAGAATCCCCATACATGGGACGAGAGCCTCCCTATGTTCAACAACACAGTTACAACAGGACTTTCCATAGCTCCACCGGGCATAGCCCATTTCCTGTGGGTCTGGGATTCAACCCTTGGGACCCATTGATTGCACTTCCTCTTGCCACCACATAGAAAAAAATATTCCCATGATTAGTCTATGATCAAAAAGCCACCGCATTCATTGAGTAGATTCAACACATCCACCAACAAGTCTAGGAGATTTTGTAGAAATCCAATGATAACTATAAGCAACGCCATGATCAACACATTGTACCACACCAGTTTTTTAAAGTTAGCTTAAAAAGTTTGGTTAAATTTGTAGAAGGAGGTATCATGGGCCCCATAACACGCTTTGTCCACTTTGCTATTGGCCTTACACTATAACCAAGGCCTGGGTAGCAATGCTTTTGAGCTCAACACTCCACCCCTTCCTTGGCTTCTGCATCCAAGCAATTCACTGTGGACCTCCTTCCGCCATATTCTTACATCATTATTGGACACCTCGTAGATCGAAAAAATAATTGACACCAACACATCTCAACCCTAACTACATGGAACAAGCCTCCACCGACCGAGAGGGAAACACAAGTCGCAGGAACTATCAAGAGGATCTAGCTTTATCTAAGCCATAATGTAGGGCAATTCTAGCACCAAGGAAAGTGGCTCACCCGGTCCAAATCCAAATATAATTTTCTCACCCGGCGAGGGAATCCAACACAATGGAGACCATTTCTTCCTAAGGGGAATGATTGATCTAGGTGGATACTGGAGGCCACCCACCTATTCCAACCGGCTCTTCTTGACAGTTTTTCAAAGACGCTTCTTCAAGAATCGCTTAATTGTGGATTCTAACCTTCGGGCTCTCTCAATCCCCACACATCCTCCGTGGATACTAGTGTCCTCTTCCTAATCAAACTGGCTTATTTTATATGTTTCATGTCATCACATCTTGTTATAATTCTAGGCCCGCTTTTGGGGCCCTAAATGTTGTTTTTGGCTCACCACATTCAAACTCAGATGGAGTCAACTTTTGACAACATAATGTGTATTCCTCTTAAGTACCTTTCCAATGGGATATCACGACTCATAAAACGAAGGTCATATGAAATATTTATGACCCTTGGAGGTTGAGGTACCAACTTACAACACCAAATTACTCCATAGGCCCAAATGAATTTTGGCATTTCACCTTCTAGGTTAGGTCTTTGGATGTCTACGGTTCTATAATTCATAAGTAACATAAAATGCCTCTCGATCCCTCATTGTAATCCACTTTCGATGGATGTGTGTAGTAGCCACATCTCTTATTAGAGATATATACCACCATTCTAGCAAGTGTTTTAGTTTTGCGCTTTATAGTTTCATCCTATTTCATTATTCAATATAAGATATTGTTCAATGGATATCTATATTGTTCTTCATATCTTTGTGCTTTACTACTGATTCTATAAATTAGTTCATTCTTCTCCTAAATTCGGATCAATTGCAAACTTGTTAATTAACCGGTACAAAAATCGATTGATCATGATAACTTTTAAATGTCGATCTAGGTTCTCCTAAAATTCTTGGTGAAGAGGAACCATATTACCATTGAATTTATTACAAAACATCTCCTAACCTATTTTGTAGAAGCCTGAGAAAAGTTGAAATCATCACCCATAGGAAAGTTTGCAGCTAGTTCTGAAATTCTCAATAAGAACCTCTAATACCGAGCAAATCCAAGCTATAGGAGGGTTTCTACCTGTATGAGGAGTTTTGAATGGGTTCTCAGAGATTAGTTAGACACCAAGGGATTAATTTTTGTACCTAATATTCAGATCCATTAAATCTCCATGCAATGAACTGGTTGCAGTTGCATTTATTCTAAAAGACAATTTCAAGAATCAGAGGCAATTAGTTGATTTTTTGCCACATATGTCTAAGGCATAAAATCCAATGCATGGAGTAGGTTACGACCTCCTAGAGATATTATTGATGTAATTTTATATTTAATGAGTGATAGGACTCCAAATAGAGACGAGAGAGATTTAGAGGAGAGATTGAGGTAGTTTAGCTATGTATGTTGATTTGTAAGCCTACTAGGCATATCAAAATGTAACATTTCTTCCATCAGAGATTCATGAGAGTTGTTACTATCAAATTGTGTTTTATCTATTTTCCATTTTACATTTTCATATTGCTTGAATGAATTTAATAAATTGAGGATAAATGGTTTTTCATGGGTAGGAGATTCAAGGAGTTGTAAAGGATTTGGTGCTGATTTCTTCTCATGATTTTTGTTCAAGTATTCTTTTATTCATTTTGCAAAGAGGATCAATGCTTGATGAATATTTATTCTTCGTGTTATCTACTTCATTCTTCCGTTCATCATTATATATCCCTTTTTTGGTAGGTGGAAGCTGACTTTGATCTCAGAGAATTTTACACTCCCATGCCCAATGGAATGTCTCGCAGACAACCGCCACTGCTTGTTCTTTCTTGCTAATCCACCAAACCATAAAATTGATTTAATTATTCAAATTATGATGGGTGTTAGTCTTGTTCTTAAAGCAATTTAAGAACAACTTCTAGTGCTAACATTCTTAGCGTCGTTGCCGGGGAACAAAAGCGAAGAATTTCCCCGGAAATGCCAAAGCTAGATCTAGAATTTTATGTGAAAAAATGATGTCTAATAATAAATAAAAAAAATGCATCATTCACCTTATGACTCCATGAAGGACAGATCCAATGGAAACTCCACAATTTCATAATGTCAAAGGCATTTGTTGTTTTTTTGTCTCGGAGGTTTGCACCTCTGGATTTCTCTTCAGTTTTTGGTTTCCCACATCCAGTACCTGGTATGTTAGAATGGGGATATTTTCTGCCTGTATTCAAAGAAAGGAAGGAGGATAATCCTCCACAACACCTCATTATGTTTCACCAATGGATCACTAGATATGCAAATCATGAGGATGTCTTCATGAAAATGTTCATGTATTCACTAGAAGGAGATGCTCGAGGATGGTATAGATATGTTCCTCCCTCAAGTATTTCATCATTACAAGAGTTTGATACCATGTTTCATCATCATTTAAAAAATATTTTATCCAACATCTTCTTTTTGAAAACTATTGTAAGGAATTTGAATTCTACATCCAACATTTATTTAGTAATTCTTCTGGTTATAAGGATGAAGAAGAAAACACTATTGATCGTGTAGAGGAGAAATCATACCGATGTAAAACCTTCTCTAGTTCTTTAGTTTCAAAAAAAGAGTCTATTGATTGTTTTAATAATAAGGATTTTCGTGATAGCAACACTGTAGACACATTTGTCCTTGACCCGAATTTCTCTAGTAGTTTTGAGGCTGCTCCATTTTTTTATGAAGATTAAGTTGTTTCTTTTAATTATTCATATCCCAAAGAACTAATGTACACATCAACATATTATATCTATGAAAATGATGCTTTTCATGAAGAAATAGCTGCAGAAGAATATTTTCCTTGGGTCTTTTAAGAGGTTTCCTACGATGTGTTTTCACCTTTGATTGAAGAGAAGGATGATAAATAGGTCCCTAAGTTTGTGTGTGTTCAAAGTTTACATGTTTATGATAAATTTAAAAATATACTTACTCCTATAAAAGATTATGAAGACAAGCTTCATTTTTATCCTTCACTTGAAATATTTGACAACAATGGAAATATATTGTAGCAATCTTTTGTTTTTCAGAATAGGGGAGATCATAATTTTATTCACATAGCAGATTCAGTATAGTGGCAACCTTGTTCTTTGGATCAGCCCAAATTTTGTTTTCATGAGTTTCATGATCCCATAGCCGATTGAATGGAGTCTCTATTTTCAAAAGATTCACACACTGACAATTTGGGCATGGTGTTTATTTGTTGTTGTGAGTATGAGCTGCCTAATAATTTTTTACTGCATACATTAAATTCTTTAATGTTGCATACCAGCATAAAACCATGCCAAGAAATCAATTGCTTGACTGGCTATTTTGGAATTTGTATTTACATGAGCAAAGTGATTCTTCAATTGGTTAGTATAGGGAATTAAATAAATAAGCTTGATGTTTCAAGAATTTCCCTCAGTTTACACAATGTGGTGAGATTATAGTTTGAGGTTTGTTTTCAGTGTGTGAATGTTTTAATTTCCAATTCATAGTTTGCAACTCAGGTCGACTGTAGCACATGATGGAAATCTACAAGTTTCATATTTTCAAAATGGATAAGGAATTGGAACTAAAAGTTCTTGGCAGCTCTGTGAGCATGTCATTCTGTAGCCAATGTTAGTATAATATTTTTTAGTGCCCGGGCCATCATCCAAAATATCCATGGGTCGGTTTCAAAAGGAAGCTTTATCATTTCTTATCCTCATTTCCATTTGCAACTGAGAGATGAAAACTTGATTGTGCATTGAAACTTCCTTTGTGTGCTGCAATTCAACTATGTAATGCAAATCCTCACTGCAGACGCTGTAAACTTCACTATGCTAGTAAACTTTGAGCCACAAGCAAAATCAACTGCACTGCAAACTCAACTCATACATAGAAAAATCATATTTTCTTCATAACGCGGTGAATTCGATCTGTGTTCTTTTGAAATTTGGTGTGGAGAAGCACCACATTACCATTGAATTGCTGAAAAACATAGTCTCACCTAGTTCAGATTTTGGGAGAAAGTTGAAATCATCACCTGTGTGAAAGCTTTGCAGCAATCTTGAAATTGCAATCACAAACTCTAATAAACATAAATATGAGTTGTAGGAGGGATGCAACCTGTATGAGGAGGTTCAAATGGGTTCTTAGAGATTAGTTAGACACCAAGGGACACTTTTACCCAAGATTCGTGTCCACTAAATCTCCATGCAATGAGTCGGTTATAGCTGCCTTTTTTCTAAAAGACAGTTTCCAAGAATTAGTTGGATTTTTCGTTTCCCACATATCTCTAAGGCATAGAATTCAATGCATGGAGTAGGCTGGGACATCCTAGATATATTATTGATGTAATTTATATTTAATGAGAGAGAGGACTCCAAATAAAGACGAGAGAGAGTTAGGGGAGAGATTGATGTTTTGTCAGTGGTATGTTGATTTGTAAGCCTGTCAGGCATATCCGAATGTAACATTTCTACCATTAGAGATTCATGAGAGATGTTACTATCAAATTGTGTTTTATGTATTTTCCGTTTTATATTTCCATCTTTCCTTAATGAATTTAAGAAATTCAGGATTAATGGTTGTTCATGGGTAGGAGATTCATGAGTTACAAAGGATTTGGTAATGATTGTCTTCTTTCGTGATTTATGTTCAAGCATTCTTTTATTCATTTTGCAAAAAAGAATCATTGGTTGATGAATATTTCTTCTTAGTTTTATATAATTTCATTCTTCTGCTCATCATTATATATCCCTTTTTATGGTGGTAGGTAGCCTGATTTCCTTTGATTTGTAAAATGTTATGACTCCATTCCCAATGAATGTCTTTGCAGATAGTTTGTTGCTTTGTTTCTTGTTCTTTCTTGCTAATCCAATAAACAATAAAATTGATTTAATTATTCAAAATTCGACTCTGCATTAGGATTTTTCTTAAAGTAGTCTAAGAACTTCTAAAGGTTAATATACTATAATCGTCGAGCAAGAAGTTGAAAATTTTACCTCAGAGAATGAAAAAGCTTATATCTAGACGTTTATGGTGAAAAAATGATGTTGACACAATACACTATCATTCACCCGACGACTCCATGAAGGATAGATCCAGTAGAGACTCCACAATTTCATATTGTCAAAGGAATTTGTCAAGAGCTTGGCTTAGAGTTTTGCACCTCTTAATTTTTCTGCAAGCAGCTCTTCGTTTCCCCATCTAGTACCTCATATATTGATTAGGGGATTTTTCTATTGCATTCAAAGAAAAGGAAGGAGGATATCCACAACACCTTATTTTGTTTCATCAATGTATGGATCAATTAGATATACATCATGAGGATCTGCTCATGAAAATTTTCATGTATTCGTTAGAAGGAGACACTCGAGGATGGTATATATATGTTCCTCCCTCAAGTATTTGATCATTACTAGAGTTTCATACCATGTTTCATCATCATTTCAAACATTTCTTCCAACCTGACTTCTTTTTGAAAACTGTTTTAAAGAATTTGAATTCTACATCCAACATTTATTTAGTAATTCTTCTGGTTATAAGGATGAAGAAGAAAAAACTATTGAGCATGTAGAGGATGAATCATCCCCATGTAAAACCTTCTCTAGTTATTTAGTTTTGAAAGAAGAGTTTATTGATTGTTTTAATAATAAGGATGTTGGTGATAGGAACATTGTAGACACATTTTTCCTTGACCCAAATGTCTCTATTATTTTTTAGGTTGCTCCAAATTTTCATGAAGATCAAGTTGTTTCTTTTAAGTATTCAGATTCCAAAGAACTAATGTACACATCAACATATTATATCTAAGGAAAATTATGATTTTAAGTGAAGAAATATTTGGTAAAGAGAAGAATATTTTCCTTGGGTCTTTTAAGAGGTTTCCTACGATGTGTTTTCACTAGTGATTGAAGAGAAGGATGATAAATAGGTTCCTGAGCTTGTGTGTGTTCAAAGTTTACATGTTTATGATAAATTTGAAAATATACTTACTCTTGTAAAAGATTATGAAGACAAGCTTCATTTTCATCCTTCACTTGAAATATTTCACAACAATGGAAATATATTAAAGAAAGATTTTGTTTTTCTAAAAGGAGAGACTATAATGTTAGTCTCACATAACAGATTTAATATAGTGGCATCCTTGTCCTTTGGATCAACCCAATTTTATTTTTCATGAGTTTCATGATCCCATATCGTATTGGATGGAGTCTCTCTGTTTTCAAAAAGCTTCACACACCCATTGCATTTAAGTATGATAAGCCTATTTGTCAGATGTGAGTATTATTGCCTAAGATTTTTGTTTTTAGTATTCAAATTTTTTTATGTTTTTAGACAATTGCAAGCATAAAACCATGCCAAGAAATCAATTGCTTGATTGGCTATTTTGGAAATTCGTATATACATGATAAAAGTGGTTTTTCAGTTGGTTAGTATAGGAATTGTATATAAATAAGCTTGATGTTTCAATGATTTCCCTCATTTTACATAGTGTGGTCATATTATAGTTTGAGGTTTGTTTCCAATGTGTGAATGTTTTAATTTCCAATAAAGAGAAAAAGTATACTTCAGGTAGGAACAATTCACATTTTGTAGCTCAGATCGACTGTAGTGCATGATGGACAACTATAAGTTTCATATTTTAAAATGGATGAGGCATTGGAACTACAAGTTCTTGGAAGCTCAGGAGTATGCATTTCTCCAGTAGGAGCCAATGTTGGAACAAATTTTGTTGTTAGCGCCTGAACATCATCCAACATCTGGGCAAAGGGTCGGTTTGAAAAGGAAGCTTTATCATTTCTTATCCTCATTTCCATTTACAATTGTGTGCTGCAAACTTGACTTTGCACTGCAAAATTCATCAGGCACAGAACTCAATCGCACATCAGAACTCCCCAATGCACGCTGTAAACTTCACTGCATTGGTAAACTCTATCAGGTAATCAGAAACTCAACTGTGCATTGCAAACTCAACTAGTACATAGAAAACTGTTTTCATCATAACTTTTAAATCCCTATCCGAGTTCTTCTAAAATTGTTTGTGGAGATCAACCATATTACTATTGGATCTCTAACCAAAAATCAGCTCGACCTAATTCGTATTTTGGGAGAAAAGGTGAAATAATCACCTACAGGAAAATTATGCAAACTAATTTTGAAACTGCACTACAAACTCTAACCTGTCTCTGAGCAACTGAAGCTATGAGTGTTTCCACCTATCTGAGGAGGTTCAAATGTGTTCTTAGAGATCAGTTAGACACCAAGGGACAATTGTACCTAAGATTCAACTCCACTAAATATCCATGCAATGAGCTAAATTAGAGTTGCATTTATTCTAAAAGACGGTTTCCAGGAATCAAGGAATTAGTTTGATTTTATGTTTGCCACATATCTCTAAAGCATAGAATACAATGCATGGAGTAGGTTGTGACCTCCTAGAGATATTATTGATGTAATTTTCTATTTAATTAGTGAGAGGACTCCAAATAGAGATGGGAGAGAGTTAGGGGAGAGCTTTAGATAGTTTAGTTGTGTATGCTGATTTGTAAGCCTACTGCATATCAAAATGTAACATTTCTTTGATTAGAGATTCATGAGAGTTTTTACTATCAGATTGTTTTTTTTATTATCTATTTTCCATTTTATATTTTCATCTTTCTTTTGAATGAATTTAAGACATTAAGAATCAATGGTTGTTCATGGGTAGGAGATTAATGAGCTGTAAAGAATTTGTAATGATTGCCTTCTTTCATGATTTTTGTTCAAGTATTCTTTTATTCATTTTGCAAAGAGGATCATTGCTTGATGAATATTTATTCTTAGTGTTATCTACTTCATTCTCTTTTAATCTATCTATTTATATCCTTTTTCTGTTAGGCAACTTGATTTCCTTTGATAAGTAGAATGTTATGACTCCATGCCCAATGGAATGTCTCTGTAGATAGTCTATTGCTCTCTTTCTTGTTCTTTCTTCCTAATCCACCAACCATAAAATTTATTTAATTATTCAAATTCTGATGGGTATTAGGATTGTTCTGAAAGAAGTCTAAGAACAACTTCTAGTGCTAACACATTGTACAAAGGGGGGTGGAAAGAAGAATCTTGGAGGATAGCTTGCATCACATTAGCATGGTTGTAAGTATCCAATGTTTCTTTCATTAATACAGCTTGGCATATTTCCTCATTATTGTATTGCTTAACTTAATGCATGAATGTTTATACTTGTTATCTTAGTTAGATTATTTATTTATCTAACGTTTCACGAATAGAAGAGAAGGGATGTTTTTCTTTTTGTAGGAAGGTTGCAAGAATGGATTTTGTGTTCAATAGCTTGGACTGAATTTGACATTGGAATAGCGAGGAAAAACTATAGGAAAAATGTTATATATTTCTCCTTCTCCTTAAATTTCATGCATAAATACATAATAAAGAGGGAATTTAGTGCCCACTTGTTCTTTTATGTCTTAGACCGTAGAAAAATCGACTAGGGGGAGTTCAACATGTCTGCAGAGTTTCATGCCTTTTTTTCCTCTGTTTCTTAGTTTTTTTTTCTCATAGTTTTGTTTTAGAATCTCTTATTCTTTAATTTTCCTTTGATTTCTTCAAAGTTAAGTTATTGTGTTTGATTTTTGTTCCCTCTTTTCATTTGATTATTTCCTATCAAGTTGTGAATCACGCACAATTGTCATATATTTTATTCTAATCCTTTGGACAATCTTATCTTGTCAATAACTTGAGCCGTGTATCTGCAAGTGTTCAGACCTCTATCACATTGATTCCATAGCCTTTGAAGTTTTATATCTTATTTCTTTTGGAGTTTTTTCTTTGATATGGATATTTTACAAGTTACATGGTTGTGTTTCTTATTTTGTCTTTTTTGACAAACTCTCCGTCAAGAGTATTCCTCGACTCTTTTGAAACTTTGCATTGGCCATTAACCTTTTCTACTTGGGATTTGAGGTTTCAACAAGTGATTTCCTTTTTCTTTAAAGCTTTGTGTTCTTGTTTGAACATCTGTTAAAGGCATTCTTGCATTTTCTTTGAGTAATTGTCAACATTTAGAGTGCACATTTTGTTTGATCTTTTTTCTTCATGTTCCTTTGTATCTACATTGGACTCTTTCATTAAAAGTAAGGAAGTAGAAATAACTTGCATTTGAGTTGAGTTCATTTCATTTATAATCAAACGAAAAGAAATTTTGCATTCTAGTTTTTGGGTGGTGCATTTTTTATCTTGCATTTTAAAGAAAAATAAATTGCATTCAAAGAGTAGTTTATGTTTCTTGCTTTGAAAGTTGTAATTGTTTCTTTTCTTGAAAATTCTTTCTCCTTCTTATAGATATCCTTCATCGAAACTTAAACATTGCATTTCATTCATATTTTATTTTGAAGTCTTCTTGGAGTCAAGTATCACACATCATAGTCAAGTTGCATCCACAATTCCTTTTGAGTTACAAACATCCATAAAAGGAACAAGTGCATAATCTAAAATCAATTAGACCTTTTATTTATTAGAAAACAATCACAAGTCTAGGATTTTAGGTCCTTGGTTGTAGGGTGGAGAGTAAATTATTCAAGGCCACTTAAATGAAATTGTAGAATACTAGAGAGCGTTTAAATCCAAGTAGTAACAAGTGGTGTTTTTCAGGAGAGATCTTCCTATATGAGAGGCATGAGGTCAAGAAAAGTAACAATTTGAGATCTCCCCTCTTCCATTTTCCTAGTGGGAATGCAACAAGTTTGGAGCTTTGAAGAGACGAAAGTCCTTGGGGTGATACCACTTTTTATTAGTATTTGGTCATGGATATGTTTCCACCATTTCTAGTTCCATTTTCTTAGTCTTGATTGTCGACTAGTTACCCTCCCAACCATTCATTGTGAAATTGGTAAACATAGTTGTTTTTCCTATGATTCTACATAGGTGACTGCAAGGGGGTTCCTTATTCATAAGGTTCATTTTGGTACCTAAGGTAGACATCGTGTCACACTCTTAGTGACTTTGGAGGGTGGCCCCATGAAATGAGGGTTACTTGCATCGGGAAGGGTTGTTATGTGGAGGTCAGGGTAATTGCTTCTCATATCTTTATCAATGACCTCATCTACCATCTCTAGAAGACACATACTTCCTTTGTTTTTTTTCTCTTATCTTATAGGAACTTTGGTAGTGTGTTCTCTTTGATTTAGAAAACCCTAGGTTGATTATAGGTCTATGGCATTAGTTCTTGGAACTACCAACGAGGGGTGCCCTTTTCCCGGGTAACCTTTTGTTTTCCCTCTTTTGGAAATGTTGGTCCTCCTTATATTGCTACATTGAGTATTCTAGGATTATGTTAGGGACCTAATATCCCTAACCCCTCATGTAGGTAGAATAATATACTTTCCATGTAATAGAGGCGAATACTAATAAGGCCTAGTAATAAGGAAGAATAAGCCAAATGTAATAATACCTAATAGAAGCTTCTGCTTCTAGAAGATATTCCTTTAGATTGTTCTTTTGATAGATATGTTAGGAATAAATATTATCTGAGGGCATGCAAAGTTTTCTCTTGAGAATTATTGTAATAGAGCGCTACTCTATTGGAGGTTTCCCCCTCGAAGAGACAAGTGAACATTGTTTCCTATCAATAAAGGTATTATTTTGGTGTTGTGGTTTCATCTATTGTGTTGCTTCACTGTTATTCTCTGCAATATTTTTGTTTTCAACTAATATAATAGATCCCTTATCTTACAAGTGGTATCGAAGCACTTTCCATGGTAGAAAATTATGGTTTTTTTTTTTAGAGTAGAGATGCATTTTGGTGTCTTAAAGATACATAGATATGTCGTTCAATGCATAAATCTGTGGTCGATGAAGCATACATGTAGGAACTATAAGTGGTACTTTATAGCACATTGTTGGCCACCCTTGTAACCCTTGTTGGTACCCATTCGAGTGATAGCGCATCAGACAACACATGTATACAAATCAACTTAGATATCCTAAATCCCTCCATAGATAAATTGATCAGCCGCGTGACTGTTATAGTGCCACCAAGAAAAACACTTGGGAATATACTCTCTACCACCTGGGTAGTCGGGTAGTACGGCTAAGGACACTATCTAGCCTCCTTAGTTGGTGACCTGAGATATTGGGATGAGTAGTACTGTTGGACCCTGCAGGTATATCATAGATCTATAACACAGGGAAAATCCTTGTATGTAGAAATCTTGAATACCCTAAACCTTCGAACTGAAACAAAAACATAATAGACAAGATATATTGCCATGAAACTTTACCTCTTGCATTCTGGTTGCAAAACTACTACACATTTCTTCTTGTTAAGAATTTGGGCCTTTCAACATTGCAATAGAAATATTCTTCATATCGAAGAATAACTCCACAGGAGGTGAAACAAAAAATCTAGATGGATCCTGTTGGCACCATTATTTGAGACCCATCCCATTGGATTCCTCTCTTCTCCCTGATCGCAGTCATACCTATCATTTTTCAACATTTTTTTTTCCCATGGACTCGAACCTCTTCTAGCCCCCATATTTGGGACTTACCCCATTGGATTCCCCTTGTTTCCCTAATCATCATGATGCCCTTCACCCATAACCCATTTTCTGTGTGGTCCCACTCATCCATTTTCATTTCCTCCCTTCATCATGGCCCACACCTATAGCCAAGACCTTGAAGATCGCCTCAGTTCCTTGTCCTTTTCTTTCACAGACACCCAGCAGGAAGTGTGAAAAAATAGTGACAATATTACCACCATCAACAAAAAACATGCATTCCACCTGTTGGCCCTTGACCAACTTTTGAGGATCCTTGGTTAGGTTTGACCTACTTTTGGGACTTCTATAGGCTGTCAAAGATGGAGCGCAATTCGAAGTAGAGATCACGGGATCTTAGTCCCTTTTTAGGGCCTTTTGGGTTTTGGGATTATGTAACGGGTATGGGGATGTCAGCCCATGGGTTTACCCATGTTTAGGCCTATTTTGTAATGCATAAATAGAAATCTAGACGATGTAAGTAAGGGTGTGTGTATGTATGCTAAGTGAAAAGGAAAAAATGTGTGATACCAAGTACTAAGTGAAAATAATAGTGTACATGCTTTGTGCATGTTGTGTGAGACTTGTAAGGCTAAGTGCAAGTGATTGTAAGAGATTGAGTAGAAGCTTTGTGCTGTAACCTAGCTTGGGGAAGGAGGATCTGGTGAGGGGCGCACAAATCTCTTGTCCTATGAGGAGTATGATATTGTGGCTCTGTGCATGTATCTGATTGACCGAAGATAATAAAAGAGAATAAGATTTGGTGGATGTAGCCCCAGGCTGGGGGTGAACCACATATATCCTGTGTTTCTATTCTTTGTGCGATGTATTGATGTGTTTATTTGCTTACTTTCTTAAGTGCTTCGATATAGATGAATGATAGATAGATATGTTAATGATTTGTGCTTAATAATATGGATGAATGCTATATCTAACCTATGTGAATGTGCTAAGTGCTTGAATAGGCTATATCTGGGTGAAAACTGCAGTGCTTTGTAATTAGGGTTTTATCTACGAAGTAGATACTGGTTAAATATTGATGAACTGTAACTACTAAGTTATTTTTTAAGGTGTTTTAATCACAGAACGATGTCCCAGCTAAGGTTGTAGACATCTGAGTCCTGCAACCACCCCTGCCTCTACCTTGGGTGAGACTTCATATTCTTCGTAGGTGTTGCCAGAAGGGACGATAGTTAGGGTTTTTTTGGTGTGTTGGTGTAGCATTGAACCCTGGGTTTTCCCCTGTGCCAACAATTGGTTCTGTTGCCGGGACCTGAAACTGCAATTGTTGGGAACTGAAGAAAATAAAGCTCTATGCATAGATCTGTTGCTTTAGTGCATAGTAGTCTACTTAAATTGTGAAGATCTATGCTAAGAAGAAAATT
Organism: Picea sitchensis; assembly: GCA_010110895.2. Taxonomy (NCBI): domain Eukaryota; kingdom Viridiplantae; phylum Streptophyta; class Pinopsida; order Pinales; family Pinaceae; genus Picea; species Picea sitchensis. The sequence continues at coordinate 225,696 of SNQJ01S0034911.1, forward strand.
CAGATCTGAAGAAAAGAGGTAAGATCTGAAGGATTTGTGCTTTATTAAAGGTAAGAACAGTGAAAAGTTTGATTGAAAAAGGAAAGATAAGTGGAATTTTTTGTTTCAAAAGTATGGATCTAGGATGTTTGATAAATTTTGTCCTAGCTTGAAAAGTAGGGAACAACTAGATGGAAGAAGGTTTGATATGAGTAGATCTGATAAAAATAATGAAAGATATGTTATTCCTATGCATAGAAAGAATTTTTGGACTCACAAATGGATGCCGGAACCTAGAAATATTTTTTTTCAGGTTAGCTACTATGATCCTAGAGCGCAGTACAGGAAAGGTTGGGGATCATTTCAAAGAAAGAGAATATTAACTCTTTGTTATAATTGCAGAAGACTAGGACATATTGCTAAGGAATGCCCTGGTAGAAGACCTAGTTGTATTTGTTGTCAAGCTATAGATCATGAATTTTTGGATTGCCCTAGAATGATTGCTAAGGTTGAAAGAATGAATATGAGACAAGAAAACCTCTAGGAAGATAAAGAAACTAAGACCACGATGGAACCCCAAAAAGAATCAGAGATTGTATTACTGCAAATGAAAGAAACCCTGAATTATCACCGAAATATCAACTTATTAGAGATCTTCAAAGAAAAAGAGTGCATAGAAACAAGAATAGGATACTTCGACATAGACTGTGTTCTAGATGAGGAAACACAGGTGAATATTATGACAGAAAGAATCTGGGAAGTTTTAGGGAAGCCTGCTATGATTCCTTCATTTGGAGGAATAGGATTATTTAGAGGAAAAATGATAACCCTATGTGGAAGACTCACCGAGATAGTTATGAGTGCTCATGGAACTACGATAGAGGAAGATTTTGAGATTGTTAAATTTTTTTATAACAACGCCCCATTTTCTATGTTATTAGGAAAACCCTGGATTGAGAGAAATCAGACTAGAAGAAAAGAAGAGGAAGTCTGCAAGATACCAGATAAATAAAATATGCAGAACAGAAACGAAATGCTAGAAATGACGGAATAACAGTAAAATATCCAGCATAATCTTCACAATACAGAGAAATGATATACGAAATAGCAACAGAAATAGCACTTTGAATCAGATAGCAATGTTCATAGGCCTCTTCGAGGGGGCAACCTCCAATCGAGCAACTCTCTGTTACAATAATATCCAATCTAGGGTTCTCATACCCTCGAATCCTATTTATACTAAAAAGAAGCATCTAGAGGAAGATCCTTCTAGAAGCGGAAGCTTCTATTAGGTCTTCTTACATCCGCCTTATTCTATTTTATTGAAAGGTCTTATTAATATTGACCTT
>SNQJ01S0034912.1:0-11972 GCA_010110895.2 Picea sitchensis
TTTTTGAGTTGACTTAAGAAAGGAAAGGGATAAAGAAGTAAAAGATAACTCAACAGAAGAATAAAAGATTAACCCTGGGAGTTAACCTAAGTCAACATAGAATTAGAAGAAAAAGTATAAGTAAGAGGTTGGGGCGCACCTATTAGTCATTCTGATTTTGGTATATTGTTGTTATTTCTCTCAAGCATTCAGTTTGGGGGTATTGCTGTACAAACCCTTGTGAGCAACTCAGTGGTGAAATATCCACTCACCTTGTTCCACAGCTTGGTCTCGAGGATGAAAGATTCCTCCACACCATTATACTCTCAACATATCTCCTTCTAGAGCTTCAACAAATAGCAGGGCCATACCATTGGGGATTTTCCAGCAAGGGCACACCACACCATTGAGGAGGGTTCAATCTAGCCAATCAGGAGGAGCGTTGGGCATTTCATCAGTTGAGTTTTATTTGCAGGTGCTCACTCATCATTCTGAGGGTTTTCTTGAGGAGTTATCACCACTCAATCTTCAACATCAGCAGGGGATGATTTGGAGGATAGGAGGATGTCCCACTTTTTTGTATTTCTTAGATCTAGAGAGATCTACTTGAGATTTGAGTCTGAAACTTCTCCCACGGGGTTCTCATAGCCCGATCTATAATCTTGGAGAGTTTCTCATTATTTGGAGGTGTATTTCTTCAGGGACGAGTTGCCTAGGGTTTCATCTATTCAGGAGGGTGAAACTCCCTTAGAAGATTCAACAATTGGAGAGGTTGGCCTTGAACATTGGGCTTGAAACTTCAGGAGGAGGTTCCCACTTCCCTGATCTATTATTTGACCGAGTTTGGGCTCATTTGGAGCATCCTTCCATCAGGGCCGAATTATTGAGGGCTTCAGTCTTCACTTAGAGCGTGGCACTCTTCAGCTGGAGGGTTTGGCATTCAGATCTGCATGGTACTGGTCTTCATTACTTATCCATCCTTTTGAGGATTCTTTTGTATTGGCGGGAGAATTTTGTAGCAGATCGTATCTATTATTTGTACGGCCATCTGAGGTTTATGCCAGATCGGCCATCTGAGGTTTATGCCAGATCGACCATCTTTTGTATTGATCCTGCATTGCTTATAATAAAAAGGTCAGATCTTTGCTTGTGCTTCTATATCTTGAATGTATTGTGATCTTCATGTGTTGGATGAATCTTGTATGCACTTAATAACTCAATAAACACATGCACATCAACAAATCAGTGGTAGTTAGTGATTCCAAGAAAAAAAAAAAAACTTTGGCTTGGGATCATTACAGTGTCTGTGTGTGTGTGCATGTAACTCCAATCAAACTTTTCCACTACTCATGCATCAGCATAAGAAATAAGCCCGATATGATAAATGATAAGGAACTTTTAATCTTCTATACCCCTACCTAAGTTATTTCTACTTAACCCTTCGTGCATTCCTTTCTTTACCTTGGAAGTCCTTCGTCTTGGGTTTAACTTCTTGCTTCTTCATAGGTAGGGATGAATTTATCCGGATTGTAAGCCTTGTAACAAAACACAAAAAATACAAAAGAAAGTCATGAACCTTGCATATTAAAATACATATACATCCTCGTGAATCTACTAATTACTTAGCTCTAATTCATGTTGTAACCAAAAGCTTTTGAAATTGACAAAAAGAAAAATCAAAACCTACCAGAGACAACAATGACCTCAAACCCAATAGATAGATATAATTTATTACTCTTCTAGAAGGAGAATATTCTAAAAGACAACAAGCAAGGGTGAAACATACTCTGATTTTCCTAGGTGAAAACCCGCATGAATCCTTGTGGCTAGTTTAGGAGCTGTGCAAATAAAAGCACGCAAAGCAAAATCGGAACACTCTAAATACAGTGGAAATTTAAATGAAAATATATACATTGAAGAAAATCCTAACAAGTGTTAGAAAATCATGATATAAGAGTAAGAAAACAAAAGCATAGATTGGTTAAAAAAAAATTCCATAGTTGCAACTACATTAAAAGGCATGCGGCCATACACAGGTCACAACATGAGATAACTATGTCTTGTGTGTTGTGTTTGTGTGCATATTGCAAGCTAATAGAAGTTAACATACACCTTGATTATAAATATGGTATGAGTGTTTTAGCTTTTCATGTTACTTCGGAAGTGTTTACACTATGTTTGGGGGTATTTCATGAGATGTCAGGTTTATATTATATGGTAGACCCTTGGTGTTCCAAGATGGATTTGCACATTGGAGGTGGCTTACTCTTGGAGGTCACAACATGAGATAACTATGTCTTGTGTGTTGTGTTTGTGTGCATATTGCAAGCTAATAGAAGTTAACATACACCTTGATTATAAATATGGTATGAGTGTTTTAGCTTTTCATGTTACTTCGGAAGTGTTTACACTATGTTTGGGGGTGTTTCATGAGATGTCAGGTTTATAGTGTACAGTAGACCCTTGGTGTTCCAAGATGGATTCGCACATTTGAGGTGGGTTACTCTTGGTTGCTAGACCCTGAACGGATGCTTACATGACATTATTCCTGTTGAGATCTGTTTACCTTGGAAAGTGGTTCCATGTGTTTGTGAGTCTCTAAACACAAAGGGGAAGACTATTACCCTCATTACTTTACTTAATGATTCTAATTTCACTTTGACTTAAGAGATTTAAGTCAAAGTGAAATATGTCACTTATGTCAAAAGTGACTATTAATTCACTTTATGGGTGAATTGAGGGACATAAAAAGAAATAAGGAAACTAAGCCAAAGTGAGTTTTGAGTTGAGATTCTTTTTGGAAAATCTCAACCTCTGATTAGAAATGGGATGGGATGAACTCATCCATCCATTTCTAGGTTTCCTTATGATTTCTATAAATAGGGCGCAAAGGGCATTTAGAGGCAAATTCACTTGTATGCTCACCAAGAGAGTTTGGAGAAGGGAAAGAGGATGGGAATGGAAGCAGTGGGAGAGGAGAGCTTGAGCGTCTCCATTCATGGAAGGCTCATGGAGGCTTAGGGGCCGTATTATTTGTGGTGATCACACTTGCTTGGAGGGGGGCGCACGACTAGCAGGGAGCATCAATACTTGGAGGAAGTCAGATCTGATTGTTTCAGTGGAGAGGCAACACAGAAGAGAAGATTTTTGTGGTGGGGTTTCTTCATTGGGTCAAAGAGGAAGGATGACACTTCACTTCAGTGGACAAAGCAACAAAGGGAGAGGGCGCACGAAGCTTGGGCGCATATCTCATTGGATCCTTTGGCAAGGCTCAAGAAGAGCTTGTTATGTATATAGGTTCCTTTGTATTGTATTACTTGTAGTATCTCATGCTTTAGATCATCGTTATATATACTTTCATACCAAACTGGTTTTCATGTTGACCAAAAATACTTGTGTTCATTTCATGCATGCTTAGAGTTTAGATCATCTTGTTAGAGTTGTAAAGATCATGAGGAGTGTTATCTATTTTGAGTATATTGCACGTGCTAACATTGGGGTATGGAAACACTTGCAAGTGCACCTCAAAAGGACATTTAACCACCAAAATTATTAGCAAAGAGTTACTAAACAGTTTGTTGTCCTAAAAAGACAGCAAAAGACAGTTTTCAGATGGTGAACTTAAAGCCAAAATAAAGGTCAAGGACAGACCTCTTTTGGCAGCATGAGAGTACCTCAAAATTTCTACATTTCCTTGGAGCGTTAGATACCTATGGACCCTGGTGACTTCTTCATTTAGTAGACACGTGAAGGGAGGTTGCTTGCTTTGAGGGCGACTACATTGGATGAGGAGTGTTAGGCATTCTTGAGGAGGGAGTTGAGCCCTAGAGACGACAATGTCTTGCCTGCATGGAGCCTTACACTTGACTTGAGGATGCTTGGGTTGAGAAAGAGAACATGTAATTGTGGTGCTCCCTGAGGAGGCACATGACCTTGGAGATGCATCCGAGATTCAAACCCTTGGGGGTAGCACTCATGCCTTGGACCCTTGCTCGTTTATTGACATCAAATTGGAGCTTCACACGTGTCACTTGTAGAGGTAGCGCTTCACCCATGTGGAGCTACTTGTATCTTGCAGGTCACTTGTATTGGACGAGGTCCACTAGTCACTGATGACCTCGATTCACCTCTCACATAAATAGAGGAAGGAGAGAGTCATTTATCGTCATCATTGTACTATTTTCTTTGTACTTCTCTTATAGGAGGAAGGTGCAAGGATTCTCGAGGAAACTGAAGGAGAAGTCATGAAGAGAGAAGAAAACGTTTTTGTTGGGAGCTTGTTCTTGTGAGATACCAGGGTTTCATCTTGGGAACAAGATGTCGAGGATGATGATCCCATAATCAATTACGCGCTTTTTCTTGTTCTTCTTTACACTTGGGTTAGAGATGTAAGAGGAGGAGCACTAGTGTTTCTTGGAGCAGTCTTGAGGCTACACTCGTGGCTTGATCCACAAGGAGGCATTGGAGTATCTTTGGTCGATACCTAGTTTTCCTTGGTTTTCCCTACCTAGGGTTTTGGAGAGCTTGGAGTCTTCTACTATCTTGTGATGAGATGAGAGTATGCACTTAAACTCCATCTAGTCTTATTTGGATGTATATGAGGTTCTCAGGGGTCCAAATTTGTCTTATTGCAGATTTGATTTTTAGCTAAGATTGTCTACAACGTTTCTAGCAATTCTTTGTCTTGTGGATTCATGAGTTAATGCTGAAATTGTTAGGGATTTTAACATTTATATTGAAGGGACTAGGACATATTTTCTACTGTAAACCTCCATTGATTGCGGTAATTTCAGATCTGGTTTATGCATGAAAAGATTTCCCTGAAGGGATGGAACTTGTTGCCATATATTAGGTGTCTTCTCTATTGCATTGCCTAGTGTATTGGGGTTGATGTGAAGTGAAACGGTGTCTATTGTTTGTTGTTGTAATTTATATTTCAGTTCAGCCCTAACGATGATAATTCACAATGATTAAATCTGTGGAACCTCGAAGCAGGGGAAATTTCTGAACTTGCAAAAGAAATCTCAATTCATGAAATTTCTACGTAGTATCGGAGCTTTCTTGCTGAAATCACTCTTTTGGTGAAGGAGGAGTTGGTGTTTCAGTTGAGTTTTTCTTGGGATTCGTAGGTTAACCTTGTGTAGGTTTCTTGCATGTGAAACCCTAGGACGTTTGAATAAAGCGTATGAGTCCTAGAAGGGCTTGTGCTACTTCATTATTTCTAACTATTGTTTTCTGGTGGATTTAGATCTTGCACAGATGTCCACCATTGCAGTTAGAGAATGTGATAAGTTGGAAGGAGTTTCCAATTTCATCCCTGGAAAGCTTCGACGACGGATGCCTACGGAGGAAGCCATGATTTAGGAACACGTTGAAAAAGAGATTACAACACCTGTCGATGCAGAGTTCTTGGATGCTCATAACAAGGAGGTGGCCAATGCAAAGACAACCATTCTTGATTCTATGAAGTATCCCTTCATAGCTCACAGAGAAGACAAGACGACCATCAAAGAGATGTCTCGAGCTCTGATTGGTTTATTCTAATGTTTCTCGATAGTTTCTCGATTGCAGCACCTGTTGATGTAGAGTTGTTGGATGCTTATAACAAGTAGGCGGTCAATGCAAAGACAACCATTCTTCATTCCGTAAAGAATCTCTTCGTAGCTCACAGGGCAGTCAAGACGACCAACAAGGAGATGTCTCGGGCTTTGATTGGTTTTTCAAAACAAGCCCTGGGCCATCCCAATTTGCTAAGAAAGATAATTTGGTGAGTTATATGGACAGGATCATAGAGTTGAGAGACTAGTTGAGTTCCATTGGGACGGAGGTGGAAGATAGGGAGTTGGTGTTTGTTCCCTTGAATGGTTTTATAATCTTGAACAATTTTTGTTCAGGGCGTCCATGCTTGAGAGACATGGCCGACCTTCAACAGGCTCTAGGATGACCTGGTGCGGGAAGAACTCGGGTCGCAGTCCCGTTGAACGCAACAAGAGGAAGTAGAAGAGATTGTTCTCATTGGGAGGACGAACAAGTGTAGCAAGAAAAGATACAAGGAGAAGGAAGGCTAGGGGACAAGGAAGAAAGACTTGAGTAAGGTGATGTGTTTCCGATGCTACAAGAAGACCTAGAGTACATAGAGAGACAGACAAATATGATCTCCATCGATGGAAAGATCCAACATCTGATTACTTAATTAGGCTAGTCCTTTGGGGTTAATAAATAACATATCGAGACTATTTAAATGAATTAAATACAAAGGAGAATGAAAAGAAAAGATTTTGAGAAAATAATAATACCTGGAATGGAGAATCTACAATCCAAAGAGGGGAGAGATAGAGAGATGAGATGCAACATCTTCCTTCCTTCGCCTCTTCCTAGTCGAGATGATCTAGATCTAGATTTTGCTCATTCCAATATATATCACATGCCCCCTCCTCGGGACTCGACACAACACAACTTTACATACATACAATCACATATATATAGACACAACACATACGAACAAACACCAACACAAGAACAAACAATCACGAGACATTGGAAGCGCTTCCACATTCACACAACATGACACAACACATGAGTATAGAGGAGGGGGATGTGAATGAGCAAGAGCTTTCCAAAATGCAATTCCTTTCTTTCTTGTGCCGTGATTTCTCCAACAACTAATTTTTCTCGCTCTCTCCATTGTTCCTGTTAAGAGATAAGCCATCACATGAACATGGTATTTCGAAAAGGCTAAACATCATACATCTAAAATCAAAGTGTATGTGTGCGCGTGTAACTCCGAATGAAATTTTCCTTTAACTCTTTCTTTGTAACATCATGCTTTCTCCAACAACCAATTTTTCTCCTACTCTCTATTGTTCCTATTAAAAGATCAGTGAAAAAAGATAAACATCATACATCTAAAATCAAAGTGTATATGTGTGCGCGTGTAACTCCAAATGAAATTTTCTTTTATTTCTTTCTTTGTCGTGTCATGCTTTCTCCAACAAACAATTTTTCTCCGGCTCTGCATTGTTCCTATCAAAATATCAGTGAAACACATGAACATGGCATTTCAAAAAATCTGAACATCATACATCTAAAATCAAAGTGTATATGTGTGCATGTGTAACTCCAAATGAAATTTTGCTTTACCTCTTTCTTTGTCGCGTCATTCTTTCTCCAACAACCAATTTTTCTTTGACTCTCCATTCTTCCTATCAAAAGATCAGTGAAACAGATGACCATGGCATTTCAAAAAAGATGAACATCATACATATAAAATCAAAGTGTATATGTGTGCACGTGTAACTCTAAATGAAATTTTCCCTTCCCTCTTTCTTTGTCGTGCCATGGTTTCTCCAACAACCAATTTTGCTTTGACTCTCCATTTTTCCTATAAAAAGAACAGTGAAAGACATGAACATGGCATTTCAAAAGAGTTGCACTAGATCAATCTAAAATCGAAGTGTGTGTGTGTGTGTGTGTGCACGTGCGTGTAACTCCAATCAAACTTTTCCACTACTCATGCATCAACATAAGAAATAAGCCCGATATGATAAATGATAAGGAAATTTTAATCTTTTATACCCCTACCTAATTTATTTCCACTTAACCCTTCATTCATTCCTTTCTTTACCTTGGAAGTCCTTCATCTTGGGTTTGACTTCTTGCTTCTTCGTAGGTAGGGATGAATTTATCCGGATTGTAAGCCCTGTAAAAAAACACAAAAAATACAAAAGAAAGTCATGAACCTTGCATATTAAAATACATCTACATCCTCGCGAATCTACTAATTACTCTGCTGTAATTCATGTTGTAACCAAACGCTTTTGAAAATTGACAAAAAGAAAAATAAAAACCTACCAAAGACAACAATGACCTCAAACCCAATAGATAGATAGAATTTATTACTCTTCTAGAAGGAGAATATTCTAAAAGACCAACAAATAAGGGTGAACCATACACTCATTTTCCGAGGTGAAAACCTGCAAGAGTCCTCGTGGCTAGTTTAGGAGCTGTGCAAATAAAAGCACGCAAAGCAGAATAAGAACACTCTAAATACAGTGGAAATCTAAATGAAAATATATACATTGAAGAAAATCATAACAAGTGTTAGAAAATCATGATATAAGAGTAACAAAACAAAATCATAGCTTAGTTAAAAATTTATTTCATGGTTTCAACAACATTAAAAGGCATTCGGCCATACACAGGTCACAACATGAGATAACTATGTCTCGTGTGTTGTGTTTGTGCATATTGCAATCTAAAGAAGTTAACATACACCTTGATTATAAATACGGTATGAAGGTTTTAGGTTTTCAGGTTACTTCGGAAGAGTTTACACTATGTTTGAGGGTGTTTCATGAGATTTCAGGTTTATAGTGTATGGTAGACCCTTGGTGTTCCAAGATGGATTCACACATTGGAGGTGGCTTACTCTTGGTTGCTATACCCTGAACGGATGCTTACATGACATTCTTCCTGTTGAGATTTGTTTACCTTGGAAAGTGGTCCCCTGTGTTTGTGAGTCTCTAAATACAAAGGGGGAGACTATTACCCTCATTACTTTACTTTATGATTCTAATTTCACTTTGACTTAAGAGATTTAAGTCAAAGTGAAATATGTCACTTATGTCAAAGTGACTATTAATTCACTTTATGGGTNATCCAGTTCTTTTAGAAGACGTTCAGTTCACTAGTCTATAGCTATAGAAGTAGAATGGTTCAGGAAGACAGACCCGAAGAAATTCGAGGCCATTTTGTAATCGGACCTGTGGTTAATCCACCCCATTAATATAATCTATAACCGTTTCTGTTAAAAAAAAAAAAAAAAAAATAACATATCGAGACTATTCAAATGAATTATATACAGAGGCGAATGAAAAGAAAAGATTTTGAGAAAATAATAATACCTGGAATGGAGAATCTGCAATCCAAAGAGGGGAGAGAGAGAGATGAGATGCATCATCTTCCTTCCTTTGCCTCTTATTGGTCGAGATGATCTGGATCTAGATTTTGCTCATTCCAATATATATCACATGCCCCATCTTCGGGACTCGACAAAACATGACTTCACATACATACAATCACATATATACAGACACAACACATACGAACAAGCACCAACATAAGAACAAACAATCACGGGACATGGGAAGCGCTTCCACATTCACACAATATGACACAACACAAGAGTATAGAGGAGGGGGATGTGAATAAGCAAAAACTTTCCAAAATGCATTCCCTTTCTTTCTAGTGTCGTGCTTTCTGCAACAACTAATTTTGCTCGTGCTCTCCATTGTTCCTCTTAAGAGATATGCCAAACACATGAACATGGTATTTCAAAAAATATAAACATCATACATCTAAAATCAAAGTGTAAATGTCTGTGCGTGTAACTCCAAATGAAATTTTCCTTTACCTCTTTCTTTGTCGTGTCATGCTTTCTCCAACAACCAATTTTTCTCCCACTCTCCATTGTTCCTATAAAAAGATCAGTGAAAAAAGATAAACATCATACGTCTAAAATCAAAGTGTATATGTGTGCGCGTGTAACTCCAAATGAAATTTTCCTTTAGCTCTTTCTTTGTCGCGTCATGCTTTCTCCAACAACCAATTTTGCTCGGGCTCTTCATTGTTCCTATCGAAATATCGGTGAAACACATGACCATGGCATTTCAAAAAAGTTGAACATTATACATCTAAAATCAAAGTGTATATGTGTGCGCGTGTAACTCCAAATGAAATTTTCCTTTACCTCTTTCTTTGTCGCACCATGCTTTCTTCAACAACCAATTTTTCTCCGAATCTCCATTGTTCCTATCAAAAGATCAGTGAAACTAATGACCATGGCATCTCAAAAAATCTAAACATCATACATCTAGAATCAAAGTGTATATGTGTGTGCGTGTAACTCCAAATGAAATTTTCCCTTCTCTCTTTCTTTCTCACGCCATGATTTCTCCAACAACCAATTTTGCTCCGACTCTCCATTGTTTCTATCAAAAGATCAGTGAAATAGATGAACATGGCATCTCAAAAAAGCTAAACATCATACATCTAGAATCAAAGTGTATATGTGTGTGCGTGTAACTCCAAATGAAATTTTCTCTTCTCTCTTTCTTTCTCGCGCCATGATTTCTCCAACAACCAATTTTGCTCTGACTCTCCATTCTTTCTATAAAAAGAACAATGAAACACATGAACAAGGCATTTCAAAAGAGTTGCACTACATCAATCTAAAATCGAAGTGTGTGTCTCTGTGTGTGCATGTAACTCCAATCAAACTTTTCCACTACTCGTGCATCAACATAAGCAATAAGCCCGATATGATAAATGATAAGGAACTTTTAATCTTCTATACCCCTACCTAATTTATTTCCACTTAACCCTCCATGCATTCCTTTCTTTACCTTGGAAGTCCTTCGTATTGGGTTTAACTTCTTGCTTCTTCATAGGTAGGGATGAATTTATCCTGATTGTAAGCCCTGTAACAAAACACAAAAAATACAAAAGAAAGTCATGAACCTTGCATATTAAAATACATATACATCCTCATGAATCTACTAACTCCTCAGCTCTAATTCATGTTGCAACCAAAAGATTTTGCAAATTGAAAAAAAGAAAAATCAAAACCTACCAGAGACAACAATGACCTCAAACCCAATCGATAGATAGAGTTTATTACTCTTCTAGAAGTAGAATATTCTAAAAGACCAACAAACAAGGGTGAAACATACTCTCATTTTACCAGGTGAAAACCCGCATGAATCCTCGCGGCTATTTTAGGAGCTATGCAAATAAAAGCACGCAAAGCAAAATCAGAACACTCTAAATACAATGGCAATTTAAATAAAAATATATACATTGAAGAAAATCATAACAAGTGTTAGAAAATCATGATATAAGAGTAAGAAAACAAAATGATAGCCTGGTTAAAATTTTATTTCATGGATTCAACTACATTAAAAGGAATTCGGCCATACACAGGTCAGAACATGAGATAACTATGTCTCGTGTGTTGTGTTTGTGTGCATATTGCAAACTAATAGAACTTAACATACACCTTGATTATAAATATGGTATGAGTGTTTTAGCTTTTCATGCTACTTAGGAAGTGTTTACACTATGTTTGTGGGTGTTTCATGAGATGTCAGGTTTATAGTGTATGGTAGACCCTTGGTGTTCCAAGATGGATTCACACATTGGAGGTGGCTTACTCTTGGTTGCTAGACCTTGAACGGATGCTTACATGACATTTTCCTGTTGAGATTTGTTTACCTTGGAAAGTGGTCCCCTGTGTTTGTGAGTCTCTAAACACAAAGGGGGAGACTATTACCCTCATTACTTTACTTTATGATTCTAATTTCACTTTTTAAGTCAAAGTGAAATATGTCACTTATGTCAAAGTGACTATTAATTCACTTTATGGGTGAATTGAGGGACACAAAAAGAAATAAGGAAACTAAGCCAAAGTGGGTTTTGAGTTGATATTCTTTTTGGAAGATCTCAAACTTTGATTAGAAATGGGATGGGATGATCTAATCCATCTATTTCTAGGTTTCCTTATGATTTCTATAAAGAGGGCGCAAAGGGCATTTGGAGGCAAATTCACTTGTATGCTCACCAAGAAAGTTTGGAGAAGGGCAAGAGGATGGGAATGGAAACATTGGGAGAGAAGAGCTTGGGCGTCTCCATTCATGGAGGCTTAGGGGCCGTATTATTTGTGGTGATCACACTTGCTTGGAGGGGGGTGAATGGCTAGCAGGGAGCATCAATACTTGGAGGAAGTCAGATCTGATTGTTTCAGTGGAGAGGCAACACACAAGAGCATATTTCTTTGGTGGGGTTTCTTCATTGGGTCAAAGAGGAAGGAGGGCGCTTCACTTCAGTGCACAGAGAAACAAAGGGAGAGGGCACGCTAATCTTGGGCGCATATCTCATTGGATCCATTGGCAAGGCTCAAGAGGATCTTGCTATGTATACAAGTTCCTTTGTATTAT
>SNQJ01S0034913.1:0-10655 GCA_010110895.2 Picea sitchensis
TGACTTCTTAAAGAGATTCCTTATTTCACAACTTTTCTTAAAATAACTTTCTTATGAAATTTATAACTTTACTTTCTTGGAATATAATAATTAACACCTTTATATAACTCTATATATACTTTATTATTTTCTTTTAAAACCCTAAAAACTAAAAGACACGACTTTTTGAATGGATATGGAAAAAAATTACTAATTGTTTTTTTATGGAGTGGGTCCAAACTTGCACCGACGGTCAGATTTTGCAGCTGTGGCTGGGTACGGGCGACAGAGCAAGCGTGAAGCGTACGAACATATGAAGAGGTGGATGTGACATAGACTGTACGGACATCGTACGACCAACAGAAAATCGACTGCTGCTGTAAGGATTGAATCATACGGCGCTTGTAGACAGCGGCCAGCAGATGGACAATAGATTTAACTAGGGCAGAGTAAGGAGGATAAAATTTATTGGTACGGACGCGCAATTTGTATGGATGGTAAGGATTGCAGAGAGGAGATAGTACAGATTTTTATAATTGACAATCCCACATGTAACATTGCAAGAACAGAGCGTACAGACCACCAAAATTATTATACTATGATAATTTATTTAAAGTGTACGAAATTGCAGATTGTAAGGATGATTAATGTTAATTTTAGTAGATATACAACAAATCTATGGAATTAATGGTGGCTCAATTCTACTAATATATGTGATTGTACGGATTATTTTGTTTTAAATTTAAAATCGAACCGTGTAGATTGTATGCAATGTCTGGCAGCAGTATTTTTTTTTTTTTTTAAAAAAAAAAAAAAAAAAAAAAAAAAAAAAAAAAAAAAATATTTTTTATTTTTTTAAACTAAAATTTACGTACATAAAAATTTCTTGGCCCAGGAATCGTTATTTCTTCAATGGAATTTGTTTGTAAATGGCCAAAGGCCATTAGTGGTCAAAGACCAGATATGTGGCTAAAAGCATGATTTGATCAAAGATCAAGAACAATCAGATAAACTCTAAATGAAGTATGGTTGGCCAAAAGCGGATTAGACAAAGTCTGATAAGAGGTGGCCAAAGGCGGAGATCAGTAGCGGCTGATACCAAATGGGGAGCGAACAAAGTTGACTCTACAAGTATCAAAAATACTTGGAATATAACAAGTATTATATGGGAGTGTAAACAATAAATGAATAATAAGATATAGGATGGATGATGATTACAATTACAGAATGAGGGCTTGCTTATATATACCCACGCAGGGGTTCCCTCTACCAATAGTCATTCCTTTGAGACATGACCTTTCATTATTAGCAATTATTATTTATTAACTATTATTATGTTATGAATAATGTTATGTATATTTTATGTTCATAACCACACATGTTTTTCCTCAAAACCAAATACCAAAGTCATTTCCAAGTTTCCACCACTCAAAGTATTGTGGTTAACTTTAAAGCTTGTGTACTCTTTGTAGTACAAAACATATTAAGTGTATAAAGGTTTTGATAGGTACTAAGGTTAAAACAGGTTTAAAAAGTCTTTTACTGATAGTTCTGTTAAAGCTATTGTATTTTACCAAAAGTTTATCAAATGAAGGTTGAGCACTTACCAAGCATTAGTAGCAATAATATTATAAAAACCTTAGACCTATCACTTATCATCTTTAGATGATGGTTGCATTCAAACATCACATGTCGGACCTTTGACTAACAAAACCCTAAGGACGGAAAGGTTAGATTTGGGGTGGGTTGGGGATCAAAGGTAAGCTAGGGATTCACTAAGAGTTCCTTTCAGGGATAATGGACCCTGGTCTCTAGATTTTCTTGACAAGGAAAGTTGTCCCAACTTGCATTGGTCACCCCACTAAAGATCCAAACAGGTATTCTTTGACACCCAAACTTGCATCTCCACAAGTGTACAAGACAATAAGCAAGATGATAACCATATCATCAGTCAAAAATAAAAGTAATGAATATCTTCTGTCGCAGGGGTAGTTCAATGACGGTGTAGTGAGCGGGCTTTGTTAAAGAGGCCAAACTAGAGAACTTTAGCTCAAGTAGAGCTTATACGATCATTCGAGATCTTACTTGCCAAATAAACGAGTCAACAACACCAAACTTTCCAAAATTACATTGGTGACACAGATATTTAAATAAGTAGAAGCAGTTCCCAAGGAGTACCTTATGTTGACAAAGATATATGCTAGAAGAGGCTTCTAAACCAATTCTGATGCTTGCAGCGTAGCATGTAGAAAAAGGCTGTTAGGTATCATTCTTGGGCCTTGACTAAAAATGCACAATTAAAATTGGAGAGTTTGAACTTTCTTATGTTCAAGTTGTTCTAGTCATTTTCTAACAGTCAGAATGACAATAATTCAATTTCCTTTCCAAAGCATAAATGAACAATAAACAATTACCTTTACACAAGAGGTTTCAGGACTGCTGAAGGTATTTGCTCACCTTGTAGCTTAACTAAAATTGAAACCCTGTTTCCTTATCAAATCTACAAAGGAAGCTATTCCTTATACGATCACCGCAAAACAAACTTTAAGAAGAGGATCTTCGCGGCTCAAGTCTGCAAATCTTGAACTCTTTTCACTAATGCTAAACTCACGATACCATCTGGTAGAATTAAATGTATGGTACAAAGGTGTATTTTAATTTTTAGTGAGAATAACAATTAGATCTCATATCTAGAAAACAAATCTACGCTACTTGAACAGAGAAAACAAGTCTGGTTAATAGGTAGATCTAGAATAATCATCAAATTACGATCTACAATCTTTGGAATAAAAACTTATCTGAGATCCTGATCTAAAACTCCAAATGAGACCTGTCGATCATGAACGCAACAAACCAAACTTGAAGTAAGAACCAAACTCAACATCTGATCCGGTCTGATAACATTCAATGCCGATACATAAATCTAGATAGATCAAAACAAAGAGTCAAAGCAAAGTCCAGATCTGAATAGATAACTTACCTTGCCACGAAGACTTACCTACGAAGATCACAACCACCTACCAGAAGTTACAAAACCATTTTATGATGTATGCTTTCGAGAGACAAAGTCCCGACTCATAGATCCACCATATATAGGTTGGATCTCTTGCCAAAGGCGAAGGAACTTTCTCTTACCTGGGGATATGACCACAAAAGCTTCCCACAGTCAAACCCTCAAACAAAAAAGACAAGCTTTAATCCACCCCGACCCCCACGGAGATATGCGTGGACAAACCTCACACACAAAAGAGTAGTAGCTTAAGAAGATTAGGCAAGCTCCAAGAGCGATGCAGACCCAGTGATTCAGGAGTGCATTCACAAATCATCCCTAGCGGCAAAGAGGGAGGGCGCTACTGATCACCCTGGCGAAGAACCAAAGGGCCACACCCGCGGTGGTTGAAGAAAGGCACACACAGCAGAAGAAGGGCGCGCCACAGCGAGATCCTGCGAGGACGACACCACAACAGTCCTACAAAGGGCGAGAGGGACATATAAGAAAAAGCCGAGCCACATCGCAAAGCTCAACAACAAATGCTCCAACAGAAAAAGGAGCCGCAGCAAACCCTCCAGCAAGGAAAGGACGCGGCAACAAACTCTCAATAAAGAAAGGGGCATCAACAAAACGTTCCGGCGGCGAGGTGTAAAGGAGGGCGCCTATCAGATCACCTCGGCGGCAAAGAGGAGGGCGCTTTCACACCATGAGACCTCAAAAGGGAAGCGCGGCAAGGAGAGAATCCGCTCACCCAAGGCTCAAACATAACTGATAAATAGGTGAGATGTGAAGAAGGTGAGGGGGTTTAAATTTATAGTTTGAGACTGGGGTACAAATAATGAAAATTAAATTAAAAAACAATAATTATTAAAAGTAACATGTTTAAATTAAATAATTTTAAGCATTGGTATAATTAACATTTTAATTTAAACTTTATTCAACCCTTAAAGACAAAACAACATAAAACCCCCAAACCAACACAAGCAAGGGTAAGGGAGAGTTTACAAGGTGGCAATACTTGTTCATTCATTTTCAAGGTGACCTTATTACTTTTATCATCATTGCATATGGAACACATCCCTTATGTGGTTATGCCCACCTACAAAGAGGGTGATACACCAACAAAGTCACGATGTTGAAGATCGAAAGTTGCCCCAAAGCTTTTCTAGAGGTCTTATCCGCAAGGTCCAAGACCAGGGGGATCGCCCATGCCACACAGGCATGGGTATACTGAACATTTCGGGGCCACTGAATTTATATCTGAGGGGCTTTAGCTGCCTTGGTCGGACCAGAATCCCGATCTGGGGCCCTCTCGAAGTCTTTACTTCTTAGTATATTTATAGTTTAGGCTAGGGTACAAATAATAGAAATTAAATTAAAATAATAATTATTAAAAATAACATGTTTAAATTAAATAATTTAAACATGGTATAATTAACATTTTAATTTAAACTTTATTTAACCCTTAAGACAAAAAACAACATAAAACCCCAAACCAACACAAGCAAGGGTAAGGGAGAGTTTACAAGGTGGCAATACTTGTTCATTCATTTTCAAGGTGACCTTATTACTTTATCATCATTGCATATGGAACACATCCCTTATGTGGTCATGCACACCTTCAAGGAGGGTTATGCACCAACAAAGTCCCTGATCGAAGATCAAGTTGCCCCAAAACTTTTCTAGGGTCTTATCCACCAAGGTCCAAGACCAAGGATCAACCCATGCCCTAGGCATGGGTACCCTGGACATTTCCAGGGGCCCTAGACATATCTAGGGGCTTTAACTGCTTGGTCCCAGACCAAGAATCCCAGTCATATACTGGGGGCCCTCTCAGGGGTCTTTACTTCTTGGTACCAAACCAAGAACCCCAGTCATCTACTGGGGGCCCTCTTAGGGGTCTTATCCACCAAGGTACAAGACCAAGGATCAACCCATGCCCCAGGCATGGGTACCTTGGACATTTCCAGGGGCCCTAGACATATGTAGGGGCTTTAACTGCTTGGTCCCAGACCAAGAACCCCAGTCATATACTGGGGGCCCTCTCAGGGGTCTTTACTGCTTGGTACCAGACCAAGAGCCCCATTCATCTACTGGGGGCCCTCTCAGGGGTCTTATCCACCAAGGTACAAGACCTAGGATCAACCCATGCCGCAAACATGGGTACCTTGGACATTTCCAGTGGCCCTAGACATATCTAGGGGCTTTAACTGCTTGGTCCCAGACCAAGAAACCCAAGGGGTGCACTTGGGGGCCCTAGATCTCAACTAGGGTCTTTGCCATCCTCCCTGAGAATGGCTCTTGTAGCTGCTATAAATTTAACATTTAGAAAGGACATCGGACCTAGAATTCTTGTTCCACAAGTACTATCAACGACCCACCCCATTATAAGATAGTCCTAGTTGATTTTGCATTAGTTGTAATTATTTCTAAGGGTATTTTGTAAACAACCTTTTGAATTAATTCTTGTAAAACAACTTATAGATGGAAGCCCCAAAGTCTCTAGCATACCCCTTAATAATTATCGTGTCCTTGTTTTTTAAAATGATTTATTTTTCGTCTTGAAGGCCTTAAACCATCAGTGAACGGTTATCAAACCTTCCCACGTCATCCCATTCAAGCGGGGCTAGTTACTTTTCTTGTTTTGAAGGCTTATGAGCGTCACTGACGATTGATCTCTCCATCAAAGTTTCAAACACCTCTTCGTGGTCTTGCTTTTTTTTCACCAAGGAAAAAGATATGTAACTTTATTGAGAATAAACAAAATTACATTGTCATATGCATAATGGCATTCAAGAAAGTGCTCCGTTGCCTGATTTAGCATAACTGCTCTGTATACATGCCTTACATATCATAGAGCTAAATCAAAAAAGAAAAAATTGTTCCTTGGCTTGGAAGGACATAGAATACATTTTTCAAATGCAGGATATGAAAATTGTCCACTATCACAAAAATGAGTGCTTTATTAACAACAAAATAAGATTGTTCTTGGCTATAAAAGACAAAACATCATCTTTGCAAAGATCAAAAAACAGGATTCTCTCCACTGTAGTAATTGTATATCAAGGTGCACAAGATAATTCATTTGTATTCCCATCCTGAAAGATGGAGATGGTCCAAGTACCCCGCTCCAGCCCCAAATGCTTTTTTTGAAAGGCCATCAACTATTTCTTGTTGGATAGCATCAAAAAGTGGCTGTAAATAGAAATTTCTGAGTGATGCTTCCTTTCGTAACCATTGAATAACCAATGGAGAATCCCCAAAAAATTGTAATTGTGTAACACCATATTCTTGAGCCAACTGCATCGTTAATTTGATAGCCATCAATTCAAAATAGTTGTTAGTTTCCTGCCCAATCCCATCTTTGAAGGCTATACTGTGACTTGAGGAGAGATATAGGATCCCTCTCGAACCTCCTTTTGGGGGATTCCCTTGAGAGACACCATCAAAGTATGCCCACGGAATGCCCTTGTTGATGACTTCTTCTTTTGTTCCCTCTCCTTTTTCTTTTCCTCAACCTGTGTATATGCATTTAGTGTATTTAGAGATTGGATTGCACATTTGAGGGGAAGTGTCTCCTGTCCTTAAAATAGCTTCAGGTTTCTGACAAGCCATATTCCCCAAACTATATCTAATGGAAGAGCTTCGATCTTCTTTGTATCTTTGTCTATAAACCAAGTCCTGAAGGCTTCTTCAATGCTTCCTCCTACCCATGCATTCCTTTACCCTATCATACAACCAACTTCTTTCCAAACCTCTTTAGAGAAAGGACAAGTCAAAAGTAAGTGATTAATTGCTTCCTTTTCCTGTTGGCATAAACTACACCAACATGGGCCAATAAAATTATTTTTTTGTCGAACCTCCCATGTTGGAGCCTTGTTATTTAAGGCTAGCTATGTAAAATTTTTATTTTTGGAGGGACACCTTAGCTTCCAGATGATTTTCCACTACTACACCGGTTGTCCCTCGAAGCTTTCCTTAGCAAGGGCTCTGTATCCTAGTTTGGGTACATAAGTCCTTGTAGGATTGAGAGACATTGCTATCTTTGACATTGCAAGGGCTCTGTATCTTAGTTTTGACATTGCTATATTTCAAAGCATCTGTGTATGATTTTTATTCTTTCGCCAATTCTTTTCCAAAACCTATCTCCTCCTAGGTGAGCCATTTTTGTTGCCAATTTGTAGATCTCTCCCAATTCACAATCTGTCATTGGGAAAAAATCCCTTTGTTCCTTAACTCCTGTATCACCGGAGGGGGTAATCTGTGGAGACATTAACTTCCTATCCAAGGATGAAGCCCAATCTAGACTTTATCTTTGTTATCCCCCATTTCTAGGGATAACTAAGGAGATGATGTCTTGAGGCCCTCAGGTTGCAGACATGGAGTACTGAGAGGCAACCCAACATGCAGAGCCCTTCATTCACCATACATCACCATTCGACGATGGCAACAACGTCCACCACACTTGGCCTGGATCACAGAGGACAACGGGTCTTGC
Source organism: Picea sitchensis (assembly GCA_010110895.2). Taxonomy (NCBI): domain Eukaryota; kingdom Viridiplantae; phylum Streptophyta; class Pinopsida; order Pinales; family Pinaceae; genus Picea; species Picea sitchensis. Next base: position 7,470 of record SNQJ01S0034913.1, read on the forward strand.
TCCTTGAGGTAACAAGTCTGGTATTGTGGTAAGTGTCATTCTAATAATTCAAGCATTCGAACATGTTGCAAAGAGTCCTTTCTTATTTTGGAAACATTTGCTTGGAAATTATGCTTTTTGCCCTATTTCACCTTAGTGAATGTCATGGTTTCCTAGTATGTGGTCACCCTCAGGGAAAGGGTTGCTACCACTCCCAGGGATCTTGAGAACAATGAATTGCTTCTCGAAAAAAGTTGAGGGACCCCTAAAAATAACTAATTAATCAATCATGCCAACCCAGGTAGAGCATGTGTGGGCTTTGTTTTTATTGCTTAGTTTAGTGCCCCACATTGTCTTCGACTTGGGGAAACATTGTGACCAGGGTAGAGCGTATGTGGGCTTTGTTTTTATTGCTTAGTTTAGTGCCCCCATACGTCTTCAATTTGGAAGCACTATAATAAATTAATGGCAAATGGGCTTGGAAAAATGTTGCATCGCGGACGAAGGGAAGCACACCCTCAACAAAGGCACCCATAAATGAGACAATATGAGCCTTTGTATGTCATAAAGCCCCTTTCTTAGAAGTCTAACCCCACCCACTTCATACCCACTACATGACTTAGAAGGGATTGCACTTGGGAAAAACTCCTTGACCTGGGAAATGGTCCACCCAATAGGTCACTATGACAGCCCTCCCATATCTAAATTTGGCAAATTGTATAAGGTCTTTGAGCATATGTTTATTTTGAAAAGGGGGGACTTGATGCACATGTTCGGGTGATTCTTTCATTATGGCTTACTTGGCATGATATTGTGACTTGTGGACCCTTGGAGGGTGTACTTGCTTGTCTTTGCAGGTCCTTGACAGGTGAAAGCTTGATCGTGGAGGCACAAGGTCACTTGGACCTTCACTTGGGGAAGGAAGCCCATAGGTTGGATGATGCGGCCCCTCTCCTTTGGACCGCTTGGATGAGGGATGTTGCCTTTGGAGACACTTGAGTATCCCGAGGAGGTGACTCGCTAGCTTTCCCAGCCCCAACGCTTGCCTTTGGAGGCCTTTTCTTTCTCTTTTGGTGCATGGCGTCACACTTGGGAGGCTTGGGTTTGATGGTGATGGATGATTTGATGATGACTTGGCATATTTTGATGGTGATGGGTGATTTGATGATTTGAAGCTTTCCTTAGCAAGGGCTCTGTATCTTAGTTTGGGTACATAAGTCCCTGTAGGATTGAGAGACATTGCTATCTTTGACATTGCAAGGGCTCTGTATCTTAGTTTTGACATTGCTATATTTCAAAGCATGTGTGTATGATTTCCATTCTTCTCCAAAACCTATCTCCTTCTAGGTGAGCCATTTTTGTTGCCAATTTGTAGATCTCTCCAAATTCACACTCTGTCATAGTGAAAAAATCCCTTTGTTCCTTAACTCTTGTATCACCCGAGGGGGTAATCTGTGGAGACATTTACTTCCTATCCAAGGATGAAGCCCAATCTATAATTTATCTCTGTTATCCCCCATTTCTAGGGATAACTAAGGAGATGATTTCTTGAGGCCCTCAGGGTATAGACATGGAGTACCGAGAGGCAACCCAGCACGCAAAGCCCTTCATTCACCATACATCACCATTCAAAAATGGCAGCAACGTCCACCACACTTGGCCTGGATCACAGAGGACAACGGGTCTTGCTCCATGAGGTAACAAGACCGGTATTGTGGTAAGTGTCATTCTAATAATTCAAGCATTGGAACATGTTGCAAAGAGTCCTTTCTTGATTTTGAAAACATTTGCTTGGAAATTGTGCTTTTTTCCCTTTCACCTTGGCGAGTGTCATGGTTTCCTAGTATGTGGCCACCCTCAGGGAAAGGGTTACTACCAGGGGCTCTCCTTCAAGGGTCATCGTGCCATTCCCACTCATACTTACCCCTTTCCATCACCTCTTCCCCTTTGTTTCCTCGTCTTTTGGGTTTTTAGGCCACATTGACCCAAGAAGGGCTTGTACCTCATTTCATGGGAAGAAGGGGCTGACGGCCCATAGGATTGTAGCTGGCAAAAGATAAAAGCCAATCATAAACCTTCCAAATGCTCGCCTGGGGATCCTGAGAACAATGAAATGTTTCTCAAACAAAGTTGAGGGACCTCTAAAAAATAGCTAATCAATCAATCATGCCTACCAAGGTAGAGCGTGTGTGGGATTTGTTTTTATTGCTTAGTTTAATGCCCCACATTGTCTTCAAGTTGGGGAAGCATTGTGACCAGGGTAGAGCGTATGTGGGCTTTGTTTTTATTGCTTAGCGTAGTGCCCTCATACGTCTTCAACTTGGAAGCACTCTAATAAATTGATGGCAAATGGGCTTGGAAAAATGTTGCATTGCGGACGAAGGGTAGCACACCCTCTACCAAGGCACCCATAAATGAGACAATATGAGCCCTTGTATGTCATGAAGCCCCTTTCCTAAAAGTCTAACCCCACCCACTTCATACCCACTACATGACTTAGAAGGGATTCCTCTTGGGAAACACTCATTGACGTGGGAAATGGGTCACTATGACACCCCTCCCATATCTAAATTTGGAAAATTTTATAAGGTCTTTGAGCATATGTTTATTTTGAAAAGGGGGACTTGATGCACATGTTTGGGTGGTTCTTTTATTAGATATGGTTTACTTGGCATGATATTTTGACTTGTGGACCCTTGGAGGGCGTACTTGCTTGTCTTTGCAGGTCCTTGATAGGTGAAAGCTTGACCGTGGAGGCATAAGGCCACTTGTGTTAATATTATGGTAGCTTTGGGAGGTATGAACCTCTATTGTGACCTACGACGAGATTTTAATACTCTGGAAGGAAGCAAAGAGATGAAGAAAACCCTAGACAGGTTGTCGGCTGCAGAAATATATTTAATATGAATTTATTAATACCCAGAAGGAGAAGTCGGTCCCAGTTAAACTGCCCAGACTACTATAAATACATGGCGCTAGTTCTCAGTATTCTCATCTTAGCAGTTGCAGAGTGAATTGGATCTGCGTAGGTGCAGTTGCAGCTTGTGCGCAAGTTTCTGGGAAGGTGTGCGCTAGCCTCTGGGTGGGATTATCTGATCAGCTTGGGTTCTATTCTTGCTTGGTGCATTAGCCTCTCTTGGCTATTGGATTGCTACCAAGATTCTCTTCTCTGTCAAGGTCAAGGTGCTCGGAGGGTGGCTTCGGCCT
>SNQJ01S0034913.1:16870-44134 GCA_010110895.2 Picea sitchensis
AAACAAACTTGATCAATGATGATAAGTTGTTAATTTTAAATATCAAGGAAATTATGAAAGATTTTTGTGCTACAAATTTTATTTTGGTCATTAAATTAAAAGAGATTGGAAAAACAGTAAACTATGGTTGAATTAGAAGAAATATCTTATAAAGCTTTAGTTGAATTAGAAAAAATGTGTTAAAAAATTATTGTAAAAGTTTAATATGTGGGAATGTAATCTAGTAAAGGTCCCTATCCCTCTAGGTGTGAAGTTATCCCATATAGTGTCCAAGACACAATAAGAGGTTGAGGACATATCCCATGCTTCCTATGAAAATGTTGTATGTTATGGTTTGTACTAGACAAGCGTTCTGATGTAGTGTGATTTTTTAGCAGGTATATGTCAAACAAGGGAGAAAATATTGAACAATTGTAAAATGGATCTTGATATATCTACATGGCACTACATGGCACTTCAGATTATGCAATATATTACAAGAAAATACCTAGACCTCATACACATAGACACACACAAGGCTTTGTTGATGCATACTAGGCCNTTATGGTAGCTTCGGGAGGTATGAACCTCTATTGTGACCTACGACGAGATTAGAATACTCCGGAAGGAAGCAAAGAAATGAAGAAAACCCTAAACAGGTTGTCGACTGCAGAAATATATTTAATATGAATTTATTAATACCTAGAAGGAGAAGTCGGCCCCAGTTAAACTGCCCAGACTACTATAAATACAGGGCGTTAGTTCTCATTATTCTCATCTCAGCAGTTGCAGAGTGAACTGGATCTGCGCAGGTGCAGTTGCAGCTTGTGCACAAGTTTCTGAGAAGGTGTGCGCTAGCCTCTGGGTGGGATTATTTGATCATCTTGGGTTCTATTCTTGCTTGGTGCATTGGCCTCTCTTGGCTATTGGATTGCTACCAGGATTCTCTTCTCTGTCAAGGTCAAGGTGCTCGGAGGGTGGCTTCGGCCTGTGGTTGGGTGACGAGGTTATCGTCAATGGTAAAACGAGCACAATCTTCTATATTCTAACAACTTGGACCTTCAATTGGGGCAAGAAGCCCATAGGTTGGATGATGCGCCCCCTCTCCTTTGGACAACTCGAATGAGGGACGTTGCCTTTGGAGGCACTTGAGTGTCCCAAGGAGGTGACTCACTAGCTTTCCTAGCCCCAACGTTTTCCTTTGGAGGCCTTTTATTTCTCTTTTGGGGCATGAAGTCACACTTGGGAAGCTAGGGTTTGATGGTGATGGATGATTTGATGATGACTTGGCATATTTTGATGGAGGAGGACCCTAGCACATGGACATTAGGCCTTGGGAGGCCCAACAACTTCCTCAACTAGCTCAATGTCTTGCCATTTATGCCAAATCGTCACCCTTAAATGGTATGACGTGATCTTTTAGGGCTTGCTTCTTTTGTAAAATTAAATTATAATTTGTAAAGGGGCAAATTAGTAGGTCGACCTCCCTAATTTGTGTTTTACCTTAAGTTAAGTGGACAAATTGTTTTTACAAGGTCATATATAAAGAAGACCTTGTCACTTTCATTTAGATACAACACAATTGAGAATTACATAAATTTTGGCTGAAATTTTCGCCCCTCTTGGGAAAATTGCAGTTTCTCTCTTATGCTATTTTGGATGCTAGTACTTGTTTCTTGTGGAAGAAGTGGTGCGCTGTCTCTCTTGGATGCTTGTTCTTGCTTTGTGGTGGAATATTTCTTCGTGGAAGAGGGTTTATCTTGCTATCAATTGGAATTGGTAAGGAAATTTCTGCATATTGTTGGTTTTTCTTCTTGTTTCATTGGTTATTCTTGTCTAAACCCTTGGATGAGTATAAAGGCATACACCCTCCACTAAGATCTGTCACTTTCATCTTGGATAAGTTAACTTGCAAAGGTTGCTAGGAGTAAAAATGCCTACACCCTCCTAGATTTACCTTGCTAGTTTTGTTTGCCCTAGGGAGTAAAAAGGCTTACACCCCTAGGGAGGTAACAAAACTAGCCCCTACAACAAGAGACCCCATAACCGAAATGATAAGGCACTAGTCTATTTTGCATTGGAGATCTAAAATCATTGCATTGGTATACGTAAAAAATAGAGATTTTACAATTATCTTAGTTAGAAGTTGTTCTTCATGTTATAAGCTTGCTTGAGCCTCTAAGGCGTCTTCTTTAGCCAAGTGATTCTCTTGTTGTTATAAACTAATTGCTACGACTATTAGGGCTGTTGCAAACTCTCTTTTATCATCTTTCGTCACTCTTTCTACAATTTATAGCACAATTTCCTACTTTTCTTCAATATTCATTTTGGAACCCAAGCCAATGAAACCCAATATACTGGTATGGCTTCTAGTATTGCTTTAACAAGTACCAGTATGCCCCCTCTTGATAGCCACTGATTGCACCAATGGTTCATCTTCTTTTCTACTTTGGCAACCAACCATTGCTAGTGACCTTTTTCGTATAGATTTGGTTTGAAGTGGAATCCCAAGTACTTTAGTCCTTGATCCATATCAATCACTCGGTAAGGAAATAATTGGGAGAAATACCCTTGCTCATGCTCATGAATGTCCCACATGGACATTATGATTTTTTTTGGATTTATTGTCATACCAATAACGTTATAGAACAATTTCAAAATATTTTTAGACTTGTCAACTATTCTTCTAGAACCTTCACAAAAAATAAAGATATCATCAACGGATAGAAGATGTGTGATATTGCAAGCAGGACCAATGCTTATCCCTTTGAAGCTGCCATCTTATGATGCCTCTTTTAATAATTTACTTATCCCTTCTGCTATTAGCAGGAATATGAGAGGGAGGCGGGGGGGCATCCTTGTCTGAGACCCCTACTTGGTCTGAAAAAGGGGGATACTACCCCATTGATTAGGACAACAAATGATATAGAGGTAATGCAACTTATCACCCATACCACAAAGTTATGGAAAAAAACTAAGTGAATGAGAATCAATCTCAGGTAAAGCCAACTTACCTTGTCATAGGCCTTCTAGAGGTCCTCTTTAACTACCATTGATCTTTGGTTTGTGGTCTTGATCAAGTGTATGATTTCTTGTGCTATCCCCACTGCCTCATGGATTTGTCATCCTTCCAGAAACCCAAATTGCTTACCTGAAATTTGTTTTGAAAGAGCCTTTTTGAGTCTTCTTGCTATGACCTTTGAAATGATTTTGTAGATACAATTGCGTAAGGACATTGACTAAAACTTTTCAAAAGTGGCTGGATTATCCTCTTTTGGGATCAAAGCAATGAAGGTAGTATTACAAGCCCCAATCATTTTCCTTGTGTTTATGTTCTCCACCACCCTTATTAAGTCTCCTTCAATGAATTCATAACATCATAGAAAGAATTCCATAGGTAAGCCATTTGGCCCAGGGCTTTTGTCCCTTTGGAAGCTCTGTAATGCTTGGAGCAATTCATCATTTCCAACATCTTTCGTGTCAGTTCCAAATTGTCTTTATTATTTACAAAACTGGGAAAAGTATTTGAGAGCCTTATTACTTCAACGGTTGTGGTCCGAGAGTCTTCTTTGAAGAGAGTGGAGTAATAGTTGATTCCTTCATCTTCAATGTCGTTGAAATTTGTAGCCCATTTGTTATTTCCTTTGTCAATCTTCTAGATAGAGTTTAAACTTTATACTGTTTCTGCTATTTGCATAACGATGAAATTTTTTGGAGTTTTCATCACTTGCTTGTAGCCATATGGCCCTACTCTTGAGCCTCCATTCCTTATCTTTCTCCAGTAAGATATGTTAGTTTTTGGGGTAGCTCAGACAGGTACTTCCACATTGGCATTGCCTAGCATGTGGAGGTGTCCGAGCGACACTCTCTAGATCTTTAACTTTATAATTGCATTTATAAAGTTGAGTGTCTTTTATTTAATGACTAAAGTGACTTTTTTATAAAGTTGAGCGACTTAAGTGATTTAAGTCATCTCAACCAGAGATTAAGTCACAATTGTCGATCTTGGGAAGGCAAGATCTTATCTTGACCGTTGAGATCTTATGGTTAGGGATTTGGTCATTAAGAGATTATAAAAGCAGATCTAAGGAGAGTGAGAGGCACACATTGAGTGGAGAGAACATTTGGAGAGCTGAGGAGAGGAAGAGAGGAAGAGTTTGCAGCAAGAGGGGAAGAGGGCACAAATCCCAAGGAAGGAAAGAGGCACAAATCCCAAGACAACGTGGGCACAAAAATAGAGGTGAATATCAACATTGGCACATAAATCGAGATAGGTTTCTTTCTGTCTGTACAACAACGTATTATCATTCTGTACAACTGTTCGTGTGAGGGTTTGCTAGATCGTACAGGCCACATTTATCTCTGGTTGTTGGGATGTATAGGCCATACTCTATTTGGTACAATTGGGCACAAATTTTGAGGTAGATCTTGAAGGTGGGGAGGTCGTACATGCCATGCATCAATTTTTGAGCACGATTTTTAACGCTGATACATATTTCTAAATGCTATAATAATTGCTGTAAAATTGCTAAGTTCTTCTCTGTGAGAAAACTAATAAATTTTCTCTCATTTACTAGTTTTCCCTTTGGGGTTTTTCCAGGGGCATTGCCCAGAAATATCTGTGTGATGTTTATGATTCCACTATGCATTTTTAGTGATTAAATCCAGTGTATTTCCATTCATAAGTTTTTATATTTGGAACATTTTATTTTTCGTGCAAATAATCTATGTGAAGTAAATTTATTGGAAGTGGAAATTGTTTCTGGGTTTAGTAAAAATCAACATGGTATCAGAGCGAGGTTCTGAAGAGTGGCACTGGAGATAGATAAGATAAGATACTTTTATTAATGTCCAACTAATGACCACAAAAGTAGGTCAAAGGGACTGATGGGTACAATGATGTCCTTACAATGCAGGAGTACCAAACGGTCTCCTATAAAGGAATAAGTTGCATGAAGTAAGATACAAAAATGTAGATAATGTAAGCTGGGTTGAAGTATGAGGAGCTTTCAATTGCAACCGCAAGTCCCAATCCCCCCAATAGGGCAGATATGCACAGGCAGAGAAGATCCAAGTGCTCATAGGTCTATGGAGTAGACCCCTCTCTCCTAACATCCGAGGTTGAATGAAGGAAACCCGACAAAGTCTGTTGGCCCGAAGAAGAGCTGGTGGGAAGCGCAAATTGTCCATTGTGCCGCTGCCTGGAGGAGGTCGTATGATGTTGAGGTCTGGAGGATCTAGTCCGTCTCTCAGGAAGGGATCTGATATGGTTATGTTGTTGAGATCTCATGGAACGGGGTAGGACCTCGCGAGTCCTCATTGATCTGAGGTCTGGATCTGTATTGATGTCGGTCAGTCGCTTGGTGCCCCTTCCTGAAGGTAGCGCTGTGAAAAATGAAGTGATCCTCTGTGTAGAGTCTGGTCTGATGGGAGGTTGAAGAGTATGCACTCGAAACCTGAGAGCCTCCTGTATATATAGGGCCAAACATCTCTGATCGAAATATCTGAAAAAGCCAGTGAGGGTCTGAGATTCTCTGAATAAGCAATGGAACCTCCCTTTGATCTCGTAGTAGACAGGGCATCGAAAAATAAAGTGAAGAGTTTGACACAAGGATTTGTAGGGATTGCAAGGGTTTTGCTCGGAAAAAGGAAGGGGAAAGTATTGTTGGTCAGTTGGATGAGGATGTCTACCGGATTGAGGTTTGAGGACAATCTGGATGGGGATGCAAATTTTAGCCCATGCAAAGAGCGGATTGCGTTGCTGTTGGAGGAAAACGAAATCTTGGACATTGTGGAGAAAACCCAGGTTGTTTCGACAGATACAACGTTTTTGGCGGCCTACAATAAGCAAAATGTGTAAGCCAAAAGGATGCTCTTGGATGCCATGAAGGACCATATCATACCTCATGTGTCCGGAAAGAAAAATGATTATGAGATGTTGGAGTTGCTGACAAAGCTTTTTTAGAGACAAACTCAAACTGTCATGTGGGTTGTGGGACTAGTACCATGCATGCAATGAAGGGGGTTGGATGTGTGAGGTTCCAACTAGAGTCAAGAGGATCTTTGGAGGTGGTAGAGGTGTTGTTTGTTCCAGAGCTGAAGGTATACTTGCTCTCAGTATCAACCTTGGAGGATAAGGGATACATAGTTGTGTTCCAGCGTGGACATGTGCTCATATATCCAGAAGGAGCTACCCTAGACGCAACAACAGTGCTTGGTGTTAAACGAGGGAGGTTATATAGGCTACTGGGACAACTTGTGTGTAATTCCAAGGGGATCTTGGATTCAAGATTAGTGTTAGTGACGTGTGGTTGTGAGGCTACTTCTAGTAGTATTAGGAGTCTCAGGATTCAGCTGGTAGTTGGATGCTCAGGAGTGTGAGGAGACTCCTAAGGGCATGGTGAGGAGGAACAATTCTTCAGCACAGGATCCACTGCAGGTGGCATGGAAGCTTTCTGGTTCAGAGGGAGCAACTACACCAGCAGATGGAGTGATGGGGTTTGAGACAGATCCAGGTGGAGGTTCTAAAAGTACCTTCCTTGCTAAGAGGGTGTTAGTTTTTGGGGTAGCTCAGACAAGTAGTTCTGCATTGGCAGTGCCTAGCATGCGGAGGTGTCTCAACGACGCTCTCTAGATATTTAACTTTATAATTGCATTAATAAAGTTAAAGTGGCTTTTATTTAATGACTAAAGTGACTTTTTTATAAAGTTGAGTGACGTAAGTAATTTAAATCATCTCAACGAGATATTAAGTCACAACTGTCGATCTTGGGAAGGTAAGATCTAAACTTGACCATTGAGATCTTAGGGTTAGGGATTTGGTAATTAAAAGATTATAAAAGCAGATCTAAAGAGAGTGAGAGACACATTGAGTGGAGAGAACATTTGGAGAGCTGAAGAGATGAAGAGAGGAAGAGTTTACAACAAGAGGGGAAGAGGGTGCAAATCCCAAGGAAGGGAAGATGCACAAATCCCAAAACAACATGGGCACAAAAATCGAGGTGAAGATCAACATTGGCACATAAATCGAGATAGATATCTTGTTGTTTGTACAATGTATTATTAGTCTGGACTCTGTACAACCGCTCGTGTGAGGGTTTCCTAGACCGTACAGGTCGCATTTATCTCTGGTTGTTGGGTTGTATAGGTCATACTCCGTTTGGTACAATTGGGCACGAATTTTGAGGCAGATCTTGCAGGTGGGGAGGTCGTACAAGCCATAAATCAAATTTTAAGGACGATTTTCAATGTTGGTACAAATTTCTAAATGTTGTAATAATTGTTGTAAAATTTCCTAGTTCTTCTCCATGAACAGAATAATAAATTTTCTCTCATTTACTGGTTTTTCCTTCAGGGTTTTTCCAAGGGCATTGCCCATAAATATGTATGGTCAAATGTGTGTGTTGTTTATGATTCCGCTGTGCATTTTCTGTGATTAAATCCAGTGTATTTCCATTCATAAGTTTTCAGATTTGGAACATTTTATTTTACGTGCAAATAATCTGTGTAAAGTAAATCTATTGGAAGTGGAAATAGTTTCTGGGTTTAGTAAAAATCAACAAGATATTCCTCTTTTTTTCTTCTAGCTTCTTATCCTTAGTCAAGAATCCAAAACCTTCATTGTTATAGAGTGTCCCTAGATCAACTTCCACTTCTTTTAGAATCCTTCCATTTTTTTTGTCTTTTTGTCCTTTTCCCATTGGAATGCTACCTTCTTCGCTTCCTTCATATTTTGTTGAAATTGAAGGGAGGCAGATTCTCTAAGGTAAATGCCATAAAGCTTCCAAATATCCTTAATTTTTTTTATAAAATCTTCTTCCTTTAACCATTTTGCTTCAACTTGAAAGGGTTGGGAGGTTTTTCTTGGGTTGGAGCCACTTCTAACACAATAGGGTTATGGTCTGAGTCCCCTCCTGAGGCTACCCACTATTTCACATGAATATCTTCATTTATGAATCCTTCAAATATTAGAATGCGGTCAAGTCTCTTAGCTATTTTGTCTACTCCTGTTCTCTTGTTTCTCTAGCTTAGAGTACGTTTTGCTTGTTCGATATCCAACAATCCCGCAACTTCCAACTTTCTTATAAAATAACCCGAGAGACAATCCATGTGGGCAACAGGTCCCTAGATTTATGAAGCTCCTAATGTAAAGTTTTGGTCTCCCCCTATCACAAGGTTGCTTTGTATACACTTTTTGTTCTTGTATTCCACTCTATTTTAGTAAGGGCCATAAACGCTTAGAATAAAGATTTCTTTCCCCATATCTAATGATAATAAGTCTACCCTTTTCCTTGTTGGAAAAGCCTAGGAGTTAGGGTAAAATAACACCTTTGCTATCCTGTAATATTTCCACCAAATCTCTCAACAGCATCAATGTAATTGAACTCCCACCCAATCCTAAATTTTGAGAGTTCTTGAATAATCTCTTCCCCATTTGTCATTGTTTCTTGAAGGAGGATAATAGAGGGTTTTAATGACTCTATAAGCCTCCCGATGGCCAATTTCTTTGTGGGATTGGCCAACTCTTTGCCGTAGAGGATTAGGAAAATCATTTAAGCCCCTCACAATGGGTAGATGCTCTAAGAGCCCCAATTAGAGATGGTTGTTTTCCACATCTAACCTCTAAAGATGCTTGTTTCTGTGCCATGGATATATAAGACTTTCCTCCTCTTTGGTTTTGTTTTTGGTTTTTCTCATCAAGGAACCCTAATTCCCCTAGCACGTTCTCAGGGAAATCAAGGATTCCTTTGCTTTTGGATCAGAGGATATATTTGGAGTATTCCAAATAAAAAGAATCCTGGGAGGCCATCCTTGGACGAAAATCCAAGTTAGGAATTTTAGAAAACCCCACTTGGGCTTCTTCTTCTATCTGAGCCTTATCTATTCCATGTACATGGATTAGGGTTGGGGACACATAATTTTTTTATGCCTGAAAGGTTGGGTAGAAATTCATTGATGGATTCCAAACTCTTTGTATCTACCTCTAACCCCCAATTGCCAAAAACTAAATTTTTTGAAGATTTCTTTTGTAAGGGGATTGTAACTGAGAGGACTTACTTATGAGAGGTTGATGGTGCTTGTTGTCATTGACGAGATGCAAACACTGTTCCTTTTGAAGACTCGAGGCTGATCGCTGCTTAGGTGGCGTCACTAGCTTGTTTGAGGTAGCCTCTGTTTGCCTCTTTTCCTTAATGACTTAGGTCCTCCTAATTGGTTGAGAGGATTCTGACGATTCCACTTCCAAAACTTGTAAGTGCTTTCATCGATCCCACACCTTGCTTTGATTAGGATAAATGTAGTTCGTTGTGATGTGCCCATAGCTATGGCATTGCCCACATTTGAAGGGTATGCCTTCGTAATTGAGAATTGGTTGAAAACAATCTTCACCTTTTTTGATAACCAATTCCTCTACCAATGCTTTATTGGTTTCAAGACCCACAAGTATTCTTGCCATCTCGAAGTAACCGATGTCTTGGAAAGATAAATTAGCTTCATAAAATGTTCCGAGGGAGTTCCCTATTTCTTCAAAAACATTCTTAGTGTTGAATTATATGGCTTTGGAAGCTATTTTCCCTATTGTAACTAACCATGTAAATAGAATTTTCCCTATTGTAACTAACCATGTAAATAAAGTTTTGATATAGTGTTAACTTTATGTCAAGCATCAAACACATGACAAGTGTCAACCTTATGCCAAGACAACCATATGCCATGTGTCAACCTCATAACACCTCTAAGAGGGATGCTTCGGGTGGTTGGAGTGGCCAACTTAGGGAGGCTTCTTAAGAGGGTTGCTTAGGGTGGTTGTAGTGCCCAACTTATGGAGGCTGCTTAAGAGGGTTGCTTAGGGTGGTTGTAGTGGCCAACTTACGGAGGCTGCTGAAGGGAAAGTCTAGGTGCTTACCAATAAAACCTATCTCCCGTCATTCGGTAGAAAGCCCCAACAATTTGTAGAGATGAAATTCGGTAGGAATTGCTTTGTAAGACTTCCATTCACAATTTACAACGATCACATCTTCGTCTTTAAGTAGTTCTAAAATGCTTCATATTATCAACGAATGCCAATTACATCTTTCATTAGCAGAGATGACCACATAATCATTCGTAGTGAATTATCTCTGCACATTGACGCATAAACTCTAGTTCAAATGACAAGAGAATCGATAGGTTTTGGCCAACATCAAGACCATGTTCCAACATATGGTAATATAATATCAAAGTTACAATCCTCAAAGTAATTCTTCTCAAGAGCAACATAACATTCTTACTCCTCCTAGTGATCTCCTTTAGGAACCTAAGGGATCCACACAACCTTACCTGGTCTTCTGGGGTCATTGCTAGCAATTATGAATAGTTATAGACATTGCTATCTTAGCCATATAATGAATACAAAATCCAATTCAACATTTCTTTTTGTGGATGTCTACATGATACTTTATATTCAACATCTACAGTTTTAGAAAATACAATTTTGTCCCTTAAATAGGATTGAGTCAAATAAACAAGCCCTATGGGATAAAATATTGGACTCGTTGACACATATTAGAGCATGTCCCTCTTATGTCTTGCTCTCATGCCAAAAGACACAAGGCTCTCGACAAGATCAATGGTTAACATGCTACCACCGTAACTATGCTTTCAACAACATTGGTGTACAAGACTACCAATACAACTCATTTGTGCTCTGAACAACACTGATGGCCAGAATAACTCCCTTTCTTATAACAATACTAGAAACATGGGGCACTACTAGCCAATAACTACCTACTCGATTTAGCTTACCTTCTAACAACAATCTATTTAATTAGAGAGGACACCTCTCACATATCTAATATATTGTGGGCGATGTTAACACCCAAATTAAATTTCTTTAAAATTCATATTGGGCATTCAACATGGATAGTTCGTGAGATACATTATGGTGTTATCTCCAAGTTACAAAGGTCACCATTCAACATTGTTAGTTTGTGATTGCTGAATTACACTCGCCACATGGTTGCAGGTTTTTTATTGCTAAAGGGTTAAGGATTGGACATGCTTTTGGCTAGGGGTTCACAACAAGTACATCCAGAGGACACTTCATAGTCATATTAGTATATCAATGGGACATGTTTTCTGTTGGCAACATGTTCTCCATACATGCATGTTTCTTACAACATTTAGAGTAGGTATGGGAGGTCGAAGACTCCTAAAGGTTATGGTCAGATTTTTGAGATTGCACTTTCTTGATTTTCAAGATACACTTGGAAATTTTCCATGTCTTGAAAATCATAGTTTTTGGAATTTAATCATATATTTGATGATCGTTTATGGAGATATGCTTATGGTTCATGTTACCATGCAGACTTGCACTCAAAGATATTCAAAGTCCCTAAACCAAGTGCAAACCTAGAGGCACTTAGGAAGGTTGCCCATTGTCACCACCAATGTTATCGGAACTAGATCAGAATTGGCGGAACCAACTGGTTTGGGGCCCTTTTCGGTTCGGTCAAGTGTTTCAGATCGTTTTAGGCCGGTTTGATATCGAATCGACTGATTCCTTACGATCTCGTACAACATTGTTAGGGACAACTGAAAAACACTTAAAAAATGATAAATTAAGTTAAGGGAACGCAAAATTCCTAACCTTGGAGCCCTACTAAAGCTATTTAAAAAAACGAAACAATAATATAATTAAAGTGAAGCACAAAACCCAACCCTCGTAATTAATGGTAATATTAAATTCTTAAAGTAAAAGTTGACATTCTCTTTTATCTTTCCTTTTCTACCCTTTTAAAAGTTGACATTCTCTTTTATCTTTCCATTTCTATCCTTTTACTTAAATTTTAAACATTACCATTAATTGTTTCATGATGTTTGAGAGTGGTGCCAACCTTATCGGAGTTCATATGGAGAATGTAGAATTTTAGATCCTGTTCAAAATTCAGCGGACTTAATAGTTTTCAGGATACGTAGGGTTGCATTGTTTCCACTAGATTCTATCATGTATGAGGGCATGAAATTGACATTTAATAAAGAGTGCCAAGCCCTCTATGTACGTGGCATTGATTGTTGAACTCCTCTGTTATGACCCTAGTGAAAATGTACCCTTCACTCAAGCAAAATCATTGATTAGGCATGTTAAGCTTTTTCTGTCTTATTTTAATGCTCAGAGGGTGATATTGATGATAAGGATCCCAACATGGGCAATGATTTCGATGATATGTACTTATTTGTTGTAGCATGATTTTTTTCTGAACTCTAAAGGCCATTTAAAGTCTCTTTGTTGATGTATTTTGGTTCAAAGATGGATTGCAATTGATGTTATTTTGGCTATATGCACCCTTCCTTGCTATATACATGAGAAACTTTGCATAGTTATGTATAATGGTTTGGATTCATATGGATGCGCATGAATATATATATATATATATATATGTGTGTGTGTGTGTGTGTGTGTTTCAAAATTTGAATATTTTATGTATTTTTTGGTCGACTAGTTTTTTGGTTCGGTTTTTTTCCGGTTCCAGTCCTGTTCACATTTTTGGGGTTGATCAGTTTGATGATTATTCTGGTTTTGATAACATTGGTCACCACAACAACTCTTCCACTAACTTCAGGCTGACTCTCCTTTGGCACAAGGTGAGAAACCCTAGCAAATATGTTTATGATATTCTTTAGAATTTAAGTGGTGGCGGATTGCCAAGACTAGTGCCTATCCAATGACTGAAGGAGACATGATCAACAATCAAGAGGGTTTGAACTTGTAAGGAAGAAGGCATAGCTAGGTTGTTACAAACATGGTCTAACCAATGAGATGGATTCACTTCAATATGTAGAAAATTAAAGGGAGGGCTCTTCCAAAGATTCTCCTCACAACTGGTGCAAAATGAACTAAGTCTGGGACTTAGAATCTCCCAAACCAGTCCTCTGTCAAGCAACTCTTGCACTTGTCTATTCACTTTTTCACTCTTTGTTAGAGTCATCCGGTAAGGAGCTTTATTTGGCAAACTAGATCCTGATATCAAATCCATTTGATGTGAAATGCTCTCTTGGGAGGTAAACCTGCTGGCATATTATCTGCAACAATCTCCTCAAATTCTTTCAACAAATGTTGAATCTTGAGTGGTATCAAGCTCCACTTTCCAGTCTCCAGTACTCTTTTTGGCATTATGACCAAACAAAAAATGGTCTTTTTCTATTCTCTTAGAAATTCCTTAGCTGAGCATATCATAACGCGACTTCTGCTACCAACATTTTTGCTGTCACTTCCTTTGCGTTCAATATTACTTACTGCTGTTAACTCAGTCTGCACAATCAGCTCCAATCTGTATTGCTGTCAATCCTTCACAAATTCATAAGTATTTTTCCTACCTTAATGGGAAACCTTCCTATCAAACAACCATGGTCTTTTGAGTAGTACATGGCATGCATCCATCTCTATTATATCACACAATACCCATTCATTGAAATTTCTGATTTGAAAATTCAGCAAGTATTGTTCAGTCACAGACACTTGTTGCCCTTTTTGTAGCCATGAAACCCTATACGGATTTGGATGTGGAATACTTTTTGATTTTAATTTTTCCATTACCTCCATGGACACCAGATTTTCCGTACTATGACCAATTACAACACTTATCCTGAATTTTGCACTTGGTTTTAAAAATCCGCTTCCTCTGTTTAGGCTCCACTTCAGTCTTCCTTTCAGGTTTAAGTAAATCTCTTCTAAACATTAAGTTTTCCCCTTGCACCCGCTGAAGTAATTCTACATTGTTGCCAACATCCGATGCCTCATCTGCCTGGGTAACCTGAGGTTTGGCCTCACTATTTTTTCATGTATTTTGCTTCTCTGGACATTTAGATGCCTTGTGGCCTTCTATTCCATATCTGTAGCAAGTGATCACATACTTACCTTTACCTCGTCCAAATCATCTACCTCTTCCAATGCCACTTCCTCCCCTTGTATTTTGGCTACTAGTTGCTTCATCTTCTTTCTCGTCTCTTGCAACACTTGACCTTCCCTTGCCTCTAGGACCTTTACCCCTGAAGTCCTGCTGCGATCTCCTAGATAACTTTTCTTTTACCTTTAGAGCGATGTGATAGGCTTCATCTACATTATGAAAGTAATTTGTGTTCATTTCATCTCGTATCTGAAACTAAGTCTACCCTTTGGTATTCTGGTTCTTTTAGTCCTTATCTGAGGGACAGTTTGAAAAATTCTTCAGTGTACTCCTGGAAAGATGTCTCTTTCTGTCTCAAGTTTTGTGCTTGCTTACATAAACTCTGTTTGGAATCAATAGGTAGGAATTTCTCTTTGATTTTACTCACTATTTTTCTCCACGTCTTAATCTTCTCCTGTCTATTGTCCACTCTTTCTTTCTGTACAATATCCCACCAGAGTGCAGCATGTCCTTTTAATTTCATTATTGCAAAACGAACTAGATTGGGATCTTGAACATTTTCGTACTCAAAGTACCATTCCAGTTGCCGTATCCAAGCAATGAGAGTCTCAGCTTTCAAACTACCATCGTAGCAAGAAACTTCTACCCTTGCGCTACCTCTATTCTTAAGAAAGATATCAGACGCATTGTCGGGTCTCCTTCATCATCATTCCATTGCTCTAGGATCGTGTCTTTTTATTTCGAGTCTGCTTCAACATCCCCAACTCTTGTATTCTCCTTCTCAATTCCTCCAACTCATGGTTCCTTGCACCTCCTCAGGTTGGTCCTCTCCGTGGCGACATTCTCCAAAGTTGTATCGTAGTCTTCAATTGGACTAACATCTACAGGCCTTACCTCCGGGTCCTGTGTCTCACAACTTATCTTTGACAACCACGTTTTATAGAGGAACACTATTAGGAAACCAATCAGATGGATTCACTTCAATATGCAAAAAATTAGAGGGCTCTTCCATAGATGCTCCTCACAACCAGTACAAAATCAGCTAAGTGATAACGCGCAACTATAAATAATTAAAGAACAACCACATATGAGTAGGGAGCCTTCTTTATAGAGCAAACAACTAACAATACACTATGCTTTAAGTATGATTCCACCCAAAGATCAAGCGGGCCTTCTATATGAGACAATATGCGAGATTGATATTGTATATTCAATATCTTCTTATTACAATGATGAGTGTTCCATATATAAAGAACATATGGTGACCATCCATGAAAGGATGCATCCCTTGGATAATCAATAACTATTTATTATTATTATTACTTATTATATATATTATTTAATAATCAATAATTATATTATTAATTATTAATCTAAGAGAATGTCTTCCCGATGTTGTCCAAACATCAACACTCCCTCTCAACAAGGGAGACATTTTGCATCATGCCAAGCTTGTCTCTGAAGTATACAAACTTTGTCCTAGACTCATGAAACCTATCTATCAGTCCTTGGAGATGTCTCTCTCCCACATGAATCGAGGCGAAACTCCCCTTGTGACTCTCCCTTTGAGCCAATTGACTCTCTCTGAGATTGGGTTCACTCTGAGTCCGCATGTGATATCATCTAGCATCTCGAGTCTTTATCATTCCTAGTCAAATCAACATGACTAAGGAGAAAGACCACACTTGGACCATTCACCATAGGTACACCCTTGTGAGTGAGTGTCAGCCCTGTTATCCCCATTTTGTGGATAACTAAGGAGATTATGTCTTGAGGTCCTCAGGTTGCAGATATGGAGTGCCGAGACTACATGACCAACAATACCCTTTTGCACAGATGGAAACCCCTCTCACCACCATAGATGGTCACAGATTTCCAGATGGCATCCACCGCATTAGCTGGCTTCCGGAAGGCAGTGGGTCTTGCTCCATGAAGTACAAGTCAGTATTATGGTGAGCATCATTTCAATATTTAACCCAGTTGAGTATGTTGTATCTTAGATTGCTCTAGATTTCATGATATATGCTTGGACATTATGCCTTTTTCCCTGCTTCACCTTGGTGGTTGACATTGTGCCCTAGTTAGTGGTTTTCCTTGGGGATGGGTTTGCTACTAGGAACTCCCTTAATGAACCATTGTACCGTTCTTGACCATACTTACCACTTTCCATCATTATTCTCCTCCATTTCCTTATCTCTTGGGATTTTAGGGTGTGTTGACCCAAGAAGAAGTTGTCCCTCATTCTATGGGAATTGGGTAAAAGATAAAAGCCTTGTATAAAACATCCAGATGCTTCGCCCAGGGATCTCCCAAGAAAACAGTGAATCACTTATCTTTGAGTAAAGGGGACCCACAATATAATAAATAATGCTTAAAAGGTTAGGTGAAGGATAGGAGGTTTCATCACGAGCCGACCTATCACGTCCATGAATATCTAGTGGTATGACATTACCATCATCTAGTCACCAAACCAGGGTAATGGCTCTCAGTTGCATGGTTGAGAGAAAGGGGGTCTTATCACGAGCCAACCTTCTCATTTCCACTAGGTGTTTGTGGGTGACATTGCCATCATCTGGTCACCACGCCAGGGCAGTGACCTTCAACCTCTCCTTATGCTATATTGAAAGAAAATACAAAGAAAGAAAGATAACAGTCAATTGGCGGGCTTGGAAAAAGTGCATTGCGGATGAAGGTACAACACACTCTCTACAATGGCACCCATGAATGAGACACTACGACCCCTTGTATGTCATGAGCCCTATGCCCATTGAGTCTTGACCCCAACCACCTCATCTTACATGGCTTAGAGAGGGATCTCTTGGTAACTTTCCTTGACCTAGGGAAAGATCTACCCAATAGGACACCTCGTCAACCCTCCCATATTCAAGCTTGACAAGTAACATAGTGTCTTTGAGCAATTAATTGTTTGATATAGTGATCTTTGATGCACATGCTTATGTGGCTCATTTATTGATTGGATTCACTTATCATGATGTTATGACTTGAGATCCTTGGAGGGCGTGCTCATTTGTCTTTGCAGGACCTACTTGGTGGACAGTTTTGGGAGAACAAGCCTAGCTTGGGCTTCCATGGGGCTACAAACCCATAGGTTGGATGCCAAGGGCCCGCATGCCGGATGAGAAAGATCAAACTTGGAAGGCCTTGAGATTGACTTGGACGACATAGCCTAGCCCCCNTTGAGCAATTAATTTTTTGATATAGTGATCTTTGATGCACATGCTTATGTGGCTCATTTATTGATTGGATTCACTTATCATGATGTTATGACTTGAGATCCTTGGAGGGCGTGCTCATTTGTCTTTGCAGGACCTACTTGGTTGACAGTTTTGGGAGAACAAGCCTAGCTTGGGCTTCCATGGGGCTACAAACCCATAGGTTGGATGCCAAGGGCCCGCATGCCGGATGAGAAAGATCAAACTTGGAAGGCCTTGAGATTGACTTGGACGACATAGCCTAGCCCCCACATGCCAAACGTTTTGCCTAGGAGAGGCAAAACGTCACTCCTAGAGGCATGACATCACCTAGGGGGGTTAGGACTTGATGGTGAGGTGCTTCTCATTTACACATGGACGTTTTGAGGAGTAGAGGGTCTTCACCATGAGGAGATTGTCTAGATGCTTGACATGTGGTCGTTGGAGGCCTACCCATGCTTCTCCAACACCAATGACTTCTTCTAAGTGGCAAAACGTCCCCTAAAAAGCAGACGTCCATGTAAAATTAGGGTTTTATTTGTGCAAAAGTGAAACTTTAAATGAATTGTTTAATGTTACTTTGTTAAAGGGGGCAAGATTGGGGCTGTTGACCCCTAGTCTTGTGGTTTACCTCTTAATTTATGGACAAGTCACCTTGGTGACATTTGTATAAATAAGAGATCATAAGATCTCATTTTAACATAACTCTCCCTCATTGTGAGAAGTATTGGTCTGAAATTTTCGTTACCTTTGGCAAAATTGTCTCTTTAGGCTCTTGTTTATAGTTATCTCTTGATGTTATAGTTGATGAGAGTGATGCGCTAGTCTTGGAAGGTTTGTCTCTTGCTATTGTGGTGGATTATCTTGGCATTTTTCCTTAAATTGGTATGGTCTTTACTTTCATGCTATCATTTGTTTCAAGCCAAGGTTATTGTGCTAGGAGCTAGGTGGGAAGTATAAGGGCATACACCCCCACCATAGTCTTCATTATTTAATGCTTCATCTTATTGGTTAAACCAGGGTTTGCTAAGAGAAGTATAAGGGCATATACCCTCTTAGCTTAAACCCTAGACAGAGAAACATACCTTGGGAAGTAAAAGGGCTTACACCCCCAAGGAGGTAGCTTCTCTAGCTCTTTCTGTTTCATGACCCCATTAACCCAATAATTAAGAGCACTAGTCATTTATTATTGCATTGGAGAAATAAAATATTGCATTGGGAAACGTGATTTTTGGTCATTTTTASTTCTTGCAAAGTGGATTGTATTCCTTGTGCCTTGGGCACCTCACAACCACTAGGGCATCTTCTTGCTACTTCAAGGGGCTACTTCTTTCTGCTGTTATAAAATTACATCTTCAGCCATTAGGGTTGCAGAAACYCTAACTCATTTGTTTGAATAACTCTCTTATCAACCATTGGATTTTGCTCAAAGTTTGCACACTTAACCTTCTTGGTCTAACAMACTTTTTGGCAAAGTTTGAGGGGATTTTAGTGGCTGATTTTCTTGCTGTAATACATTGAATGTTACAGCCATAAGGTTGATATAATTTGCTGTAGACAAGTGTTTACAACAACCTTATCGCTTTATGCTAGAAGATTGCTTTTTCATCTTCAGTTTAGCTAGTCATTGACTAGTCTTTCTCTTATATCTTCTACTTGATCTCTAGCATTTATTGAGTAGCTTATAGTACCATATTATTGCTGATATATACTGTTATCTATTGCTGCAAATTAGGGACAACAAGCTTAACTTGCTGATGCAATTAACATATATCATTGCAAAGTGGTTTTTCTTGTGTCTCGGGTAGGTATTCCACTGTTTATAGGTTACTCAACATACTTGGCAACCCTTGGACCTTCCCAAGACTTCATTCCACACATTTCACTCAACTTAGACTTGACTTCTATGGGCTCCACTTCCATCTCTATCCATACTCATCTCTTTCCCCCTAGGGTCACCAGGATCGCCTCCCTAGAGTGACCTAGTCACCCTTGAAGTGCGGGACCTACATCGAGATGACATTGGGTGTAGGATTCCCAAGTTGTAGCACTTGCTTTATGGTTGGATCGGACTTTACCCAACCTACAACTTGCGCTATAACAAGCCCGATGCTATCTGACACATGGAAAGCACCTCAAGCACCTCGAGTTCATATCGCTCCTTGTCATGATCAAGGAAGGACTACA
This sequence comes from Picea sitchensis, assembly GCA_010110895.2. Lineage (NCBI taxonomy): Eukaryota > Viridiplantae > Streptophyta > Pinopsida > Pinales > Pinaceae > Picea > Picea sitchensis. The sequence goes on from SNQJ01S0034913.1 coordinate 36,132, forward strand.
CCTGGGTCCATTTACCACAAGTACACCCTTGTGATAAATGTATCCTATCTCCCTTGGTTTGCAGCCCAATCTAGGAGAAAGTCTGCCCGATGCTTACTTGGGGTATTGTAGCAAAAGGTCTGTCACACATGGCACTCCCATGTGGACTTCTAGAGGCTACTCCCTCTAGAAATACTAAGGTCAACTCCCCATACGTGTGACGTCAAGATCAACTCCCTTGATGTGTCCTCATGTGCTCTCCACAAGGGACATTGGGCTATGAGTCCAAACCCACTTATCCGTCTCGGATAAGTGTCCTCACAGATCAACTCAACTTAGTCACAGAGGAGTACGATCCAGAGAATGTCTCAGGAAGCTGCAAGCATTAACACTCCCTCTTAGCGGGGGAGGCATTCTCTGCCATACTAGGTTTGTCACAGAAGTACTCGAACTTCGTCTTGGTAAGGGGTTTGGTAAGAACATTAGCAACCTCCTCATTTGGAGGAAGGTACTGCCCCTGTACTGCCTTCCTCTACACCATGTCTCGGATATAATGGTACTTGATTTGAATGTGTTTCGATTTTTCATGAAACACTGGATTCTCTGAGAGCTTCACACAACTCTGGTTATCACAATGAATTACGGTAGAATCCAGCACATGTACAAATAAATTTGCAAGGAGCTTGCGAAGTCACATTCAATGCAATGTACTCTGCTTCTGTGGTGCTCAAAGCCACAAAAGTCTGTTTCCTGCTACACCATTGCATTCCCTGCCCGATTAGAGTTAGTATATCCTTGCAATCTCATTTCATTACTGGAAGTATATCTCAGACCATGTCCAATTGTGCCTCGCAGGTATCTCAACACATGCTTCGCAACAATCCAGTGTGTTTGTCTCAACTGACTCATAAACTGGATAAGTGCACTCACTGCATAACAAATATCTAGTCTGATGTTAACTAGATACATCAATGATCCAATCAGTTGTCTGTACAGGGTCAGATCAATCTCGTCGGAATCGGAAGAAGACACACTTAGTTTCTTCAGATTCGTCACTATTGGTGTAGCCATGGGCTTACAGTTCAACATCCCAAACTTCTTGAATATCTCAACTGTGTACTTCCCTTGACTTAGGAAGTTTTCATCAGTTCTCTGCCACACCTCTAGTCCCAAGAAGTAGTGCATCATACCAAGGTCCTTCATCTCAAACTCAGAGGCCAACACATACTTGGATTCAACAATAAGGCTCTCTGTACTGGTGAGGAATAAATTATCAATGTAGAGGACCAAAATCAGGGACTCACCATTAACAGTCTGGTAGTATAGGTTGGGATCAACAACACTTTTGCTGAAGCCCAAACTCATCAGGTGTCCATCAATCCTCGCATACCAAGCTCAAGGTGCCTGCTTGATTCCATACAAGGCCTTCTTCAACCTGCACACATGAGACTCCTTCTAATGTATCACGAAACCATCTGGTTGCTCAATGTATACTTCTTCCTCAATCTCTCCATAGAAAGGGTGTCTTCACATCCATTTGATGTAGTCTCCAACCCATGTACTGTGCCACGCCATAGTAGTACACAACTACTGTTCGGTGATACACAATCACTGCTAGTGGTACACAACCACTCCTAGTAGCACACAACTATTGTCAAGAGACACAGTCTTCGCCAGTGGTACAGAACCATCGTAGTAGCACATAGCCGTTGTCCACTTTCCAAAGCACACAACATCATGGTACCACCACATCAACACATTGAAACAAGCTTCACACGATCTCGACTAGAGAGGGTTTGTCGTCGTTCTCATGTTCATCTTGATCACTCACCAAATACTCGTGTTGATCTAGAACACCAACAACATCCATTTTCACAAGTAATAGGGTATGAGTAGATAATGCCAAGTGGAACATCCTAAGATCCATCAGAATGTAAGTCCATTGAAACCCATGTACCCTTAGGTGTACGAAGCACCCAATCACGGATATGATCACATGGTAAACTAGCAACAAACAATGCACTAGAGAGCTTATGTGCCTTGATAATTGCAACACCACGTTGCTGTACAATGGTGATAAATTCCCCACCCAACTAAGCATTATTTGCAAAAAGCTGTCGCACGGGTTTCTCTCTTGATTCAGTTACAATCGATGATGGATTGAATAACACCAGCACCGACGGTCTAAATGTCATAAAGGTTGTCCAGGACATGCGTAATGACCCACCATGCAGGACCACAGGTAGCCTTAATTTAGGTTACTGCATAGATGCACAATTAAGATAAATGCATGGAAAATAGAATGACAGATCTCTGGAACGATGATAATGATGGAGTTATGATAACTCGATAGGGCATTGCATTATTGAAGCACATTTTACACACCCACGGAATCACTCCAATGCGACCAATATCTATTCGCTAATTTCGTTAACAACATTAACCAACAGAGACCATACTTGAATTTCCCCATCTAGGCTGCCCTTATAGATCAGAATGCAGTTGACAAGATCATCAATGTGTGCAGTAATACACTTTACTGGAGAAGAATGGCCTTTCAAAACCGCCACATAGCTATGCAAACTATCTGCTTCTCTCCTCCAAACTCTAATACTCTTATCGCCACATCCATACAAGCCATCTCACATGTTGATTTTTCTACTCTCATCTTCTCGGGCTCTTCCGTGAGGGAGTCACGCCCAGTCTTGCTCCGATACCATGTTGATTTTTCTATATGAGATAATATGTGAGATTGATATTGTATATTCGATATCTTCTTATTATAATGATGAGTGTTCCATATATAGAGAACATATGGTGACCATCCATGAAAGGATGCGTCCCTTGGATAATCAATAACTAGTTATTATTATTATTATTACTTATTATATATATTATTTAATAATCAATAATTATATTATTAATTATTAATCTAGGAGAATGTCTTCCCGATGTTTTCCAAACATCAACAAAACATTCCACACTTAAACCTTCAACCCTAGCTAGGGCAACCCTCATGGAGTGAACAACCCTAACCAGAATGTTACATCAACAAATATCCTTCAACAAATACAATGATTACAACAAGAGGAAGGGAGGGTTTCGCCTTAACCCTAGTGTCCTTTCATTGAAGGAAAACTACCTTTCTACAAAGATTATTCAAGCAGATCTGTATTTGTAATTTCCAGCCATCAAATCAACACAAGAAAACATAAAAAAGATGAAGAACCTCACATTAAATGCCCTTCGACTTCTTTGTCCCAATAATCTGATGGTTGTGACGGTGCATCGTATATAAGGGCTTTTAGTTATTCTTGCACAATATGAATATGTGTTTTTGGACTAATTTCAATGCATCAATACATGTCTTCATTATGTCTTCTCCATCATACTCAAGCCTTCTTGCTCTTTGATCTCGACTCCATAGCCCCATGGATAGACATTGGTTTTGGTAGTCAACCATCACTTTATTACCTAAATCTAAAAATATCTTCACTATAGAAATTTGATTTATATATCAAGCTCTGCAAGGATAGATTTGCAGTCTTTTTAGGGAATCCCCCCTTGTGTTGGAGGAGAGCCAACCTAAAGTGAGGAGGACAACCACTAAGGTGACAATGGGTGGTGTCCTTAAGTTGCTCTAGGATTTGTGCTTGGTGATTGGAGTCATTGTTTGTGCAGATCTTGGAGGTAACACCTCCATCAACTTGTAACTGTCCTTGAACTCCAAACGTTTTTTGTTGTGCTTGGCAAGAGAAAAAAGGGGCATGAAAATGCAAAATGAACCATGTATTTTCAATGGGCAAAAGTTTAAATTTTGAGACAGATCATGGAAGGTCAAAATTTGGTTTAGTTTTAGCCTTAGGAAAAGGTTACTTGTTGTCCAAGCAATCTTCTTGGTATTGAGCAAATGGAAAGTAATTATATTTTTGGAGACCCTCTGCTGCATACAACATTAGAGTCAATTTTCATGTCATTCTTATTAGCTTGGTTTTTGGTCAATTTTATAGGGTTTGGAGTGTTCTATTGTGTTTTAGAAGGTTCTTGGCGGGCTCTGCTTGCAATGTACTTACTCTTTTTGAAAACCTAAGGCAGACTAGCCTAGAAGGTTCCACTTGGACTCAATGTTATCAGAATCAGAAACCAGACCGTGGGCCTAGATGCTCCGTATGGATGCTGTAAGGAACCAACCAGTTCAGTATTGAACCGACAAAAAGCGGTTCTGTGCAACCTGTCGGGCCAGTTTTGCCTCCAAACCAGTTCAACTGGCCGGTTTTGCCGGATCGGTCCGGTTTTAACAACACTTCTTGGACTGGGTTGACATTGACCTAGGGCACATTAATGGAGGAAGCTTCCTCAAACCTTTGGCAGGCCTCATTCATTGCTAAATATAGCCTAGGAGGATGCAACCTAATTGAGCCCCACCTTCTATTTTCGGACTCTAGTTACGTTTTAGTTAGACTTTGGTTGGGAGATAGCTAACTTTTAGTTCATGGTGTTGCTTCTATTTTTGGAAATTCTTATCCATGGAGGGTTACTATTCTTGGAGACTAGGGTGCACTTCATGAGGAGGGTTCCTATGCATATAGGTGGGCCTCGTACATACTGTTTGTGTGCCCCCTTGTGAGAATGAAATTGTTGACTTTTTGATTATTTTGGGAAGTGTGCACTATGTACTTCAAGCCATTTCTTATTCTTACCTTGTCTTACACTCCAACCACATGCTATTTTTAGCTCACTTGTACTCCAAGTTTAGACTTTGCTTAGCCCTCAAGCAAATCATCTATATTTACCTAGGGAAGTGCACCCTAGAGAGGTTTCTTTTTCTCTTGTCTCACCTCACCATGCGTTATCTTATTGGAGGTGCTTTACTTGGAGTATTTTTGGAGTGGTGGAGTTCAATTGCAAGGACTTTGTCTATTTTCGGTGGAGGCGCACCAATTGTCTTTTTCTTAGCAATATCAAGTGCAATCTTTATCTAGCAACTATCTTTGGAGCTAGGGCACATTTATGGAGGCCTCTTCATCCTTTCGTGGAGATCATTCATCCTTGGAGTTGGAGCTATTATGCACTAGGAGTATTTTTTGGATTCTATTCTAGGTCATGAGCATTATTCTGTTCTTGATCTTTGTACTATATTTGGATCCATCTATTCTTGATCCATTTCTATTGTTTTTTTCCGAGGAAAACCTCCCGGTGAAACTCTTGGGTGCTTCCCCACATTTGTTGATGGTACCCAGTGCAAACTCGTCGGTGTCGATTATGACACTTAACTTGGTAGGAACATCTTGGTGGAAAGCAACAAGGTGCTGCTGGAGAAAGTAGACACGTTGGAAAACATAGCAGATTCTTGACCAAATTTGTGAGTGTTGTGAAGTTTATCTTGGTGTAGAGAGGCAATGGGTATTGCTACCTTGGGTCAGTGAACAAATGTTCATGTTCTCTTGTATAAACAAAGAAGACAACAAGTGGGAGTCTGTTGGGTTGTTATATTTTTTGTAGTGAAAGAGCAATCAATCGACTGGCTAGTCGAGGTAGATCGACTGGGTGAAGGATCGACCAGGGAAGTTGAAGTGATCGACGGGCAAGTCGAAAGGTCAGTCGACAAGAGGTTTTCAGGAGGTCGAGTGGCAACCGACTGAAGATTGATTGGAGGTCGACTGGTAAACTAACTGAAGTCGACTGTAACAAAATTCCGAGATTCRTGGGATTTGTAGCCAATGATCTACGTGGATCTGTAACCGTCTTTGGGTGCCATGATTTAGAGTTTCACATGTTGTAAAGCCTATAAATAAGGCGTGTTGTAAAACTGTAAAAGCTAATCGTTTATCGATCTTTTAGAGGTAGCTTGTCATGTAGATGTAAGCGGAATTGGTTGTAGGGTTTTTCTTGTGTAAAGAGAGAGAGTATGATGGTGATTGTGTCATAGGTGTAGACCAAGGTTAGTCATGTAACTCTTTATTTTGAATGAATAAGACGCTCAAGGAATGTTGGTTTTCCTATTTGTGTTTCTAGGATAAAATCTCTGTGTACTGTGGTTGTCATTTATTTCTTGTTTGAATATGTCTTCTCTTTTGCTACTAGGTTTAGCGTGGATGTTTATTTCCTAACAAGGAAATCACTGCCAAATATAGCTCACCTAAAAATAGGCATTACTAATAATAGCAAATTATCGCATGTCGATGAAATTAGGCTCATGGAATTTGATTTTTCGCAAAGAATCCAGGTATATTCTCAGAATCGTCATACGAGCCTTGAAACCTTAACTGCTAAAAATAGCAGTGTCTTGCATGTCGCCTGGAAAAGGCTCATCGACATTGTAAGCTCACAAGGATCCCAAATATGTGATCATCTTTGACGTGTGGACCTTCGAATTTTGGGTCCTAAAATGTAGGAAGACAACTAAAAATATCATTTTCCCCAAAACTGATGAATATGCCTCTGCGTTTGAAATGAACTCTAATCCCTGGAAAATTTGTCTTTGATCTTTGCAAAAGTTATCTCTGACTACTAGCTTGAAGAAAGCCAGCTGGATCTTAACCCTCCATTTGCATAGGCAAATTTGGGGGTTAACAGGTGGTAAACCTTAGTGAGAATAAGGTCATGATTTTAAATACCTCCAAGAAATCTTTCGAGGACTTTCATTTCTTTTTTTGAGGGGGTTAGGTTGAGATCACTACTACTTACACATATTTGGGTGTTCAGTTCTTGGGTCCTAGCTTCGCTATGAAGCATGCTTCCTAGCCTCAACATAGCAAGGGATATGCCTCCCTCTCTGTGTTAGAATGCCAATGTTTCTCGTTGAATTTTCAAGACATCCCAATGAAGTTGTTCTTCTTTGACACCATCATTAAACCCGCAGTTCTTTATGGAGCCGAGGCCTAGGAACCTAGTTTGTCTTCAACAAATTGGTTTCGAGTTGAGAGGGTGTAATCTATTATGCTCTAGTGCGTGATCCATTGCATATAGATGGTCTTGTAGGTCATTGTCNAGTTCTTGGGTCCTAGCTTCGCTATGAAGCATGCTTCCTAGCCTCAACATAGCAAGGGATATGCCTCCCTCTCTGTGTTAGAATGCCAATGTTTCTCGTTGAATTTTCAAGACATCCCAATGAAGTTGTTCTTCTTTGACACCGTCATTAAACCCGCAGTTCTTTATGGAGCCGAGGCCTAGGAACCTAGTTTGTCTTCAACAAATTGGTTTCGAGTTGAGAGGGTGTAATCTATTATGCTCTAGTGCGTGATCCATTGCATATAGATGGTCTTGTAGGTCATTGTCTAGCCAAAGTTTGGGGCTCATCCTTTACACTAGTAGAATTTTTTGACTTGTCGTTTTTTGCAGAGGATTTGCACCTTGGGGTATTTTTCCTTTGGATGCAACAAATACCTCGATCTCGCTCCTTGCTTCTCTATGGAGGTTACCTACCTAGGCCTCTTTGGGCACGTTTTAGTCTAGTTCTGTAAGACCACCTCCCTCCTCCAATCTATTGGCATATCTATAGAGTGTCTCCCTCCTTTCAACTACTCTTTGGATGCCTTCGGTCATATCCTTCCCACAAAATGGGAGATCAATAAGGAAGTCAATGACACCATCTATTGGAGGTACCGTCAAAGCATTTTGGTGTCCCGCCTCAAACACTTGGTGCCAAGACGACCTTTTATTCTAAGCACTTCATGCAGTTGGAGGATGGTCTCACTGCTTATCCCGACTACATTCGATGTCACTAGGTTCATGGCCTAAGGGTCCCTCTCGACTAGGAACATGTTTGCTCAAATCATCTGTGGGTGGAAATGAAAATCACCTGCGGGTGGAAATGAACCACCACATCCCAAGGTTTGAGATGATTTACCAACAATGCCATCTCTAGGAGATTTAGTATGGGGAATGTTGATGATTGCAGCTGTGTGAGACATTCTCCAACTTACAAACCTGTGAGGTGTGGATCATTGCAGCTATGTGAAGTCTTTCTCTCAGCTTACAAACCTGAGAGAAAGCCCCTAAGAAGGGTACGTGGTTCCTGCCTG